>JAHZND010004958.1:5175-45766 GCA_027744115.1 Acrocyrtus sp. NNG-2020 | reverse complement strand
TAGTTCCAGTTCCACCTCCTACCCTATACTCTGGTGAAGAGAGAAAACCACTTTCACGGAAGATGAAGCTACTTACCGCTGTTTCTATCTTTTACGGAACGTTTGCTTTTGTAAGACTCCCTCTTTCTTTAAGAAAATTCTTAAAATTCCTTAAAATTCTTTCTAAAAATAATATTCCTCGTGCATGGCACCTGTGTGCCTGCTCAGAGACATCTTCTTGAAATTCATATGCAATTATATTTAATTAACTTGACTTCCAATAGGTATTAAGTATAAGTAGACCAACTGGCTTAAGCTAATTAATACTATATATATCCACAGGGATGTAGCTTTAACACATATGGACCAGTAATTACTACCTTGCAGTACAAATATGACACAACCGACGAGGCAATATCCAGAGTTTTTAGTATCTTGACAGGGTCATACATGGTAGGGGCTCTATGTGGTACGTACCAATTATTATTTCAACAAATCCGGTCCGGAAAACTAATGTCTCGACTAAAAAATTTGTCTTTAAATTGTAGGCACGGTCGTATTTACCGTTGTTAACCGACAACTTGCGGCTATCTTGCTGCTGTCAACAATTTCGGCTATGATGGTCCTCACTCCTCACATTCCATCCATGACATTATTTTTCGTTTCGGCTGGCGTGAATGGAGTCTGCTCAGGACTGTATGATGTAGCTCAGTTTGTGTGGATGATGGAAATGATGCAAAGTAAGTGCCCGCCATATGTCCTGACCCAGCATTTCTGCTACGCTTTTGGAACCAGTCTGGCTTCACTTATCTTGGCACCTTTTCTAAGAAAAGACGAAGACGAAGGAAATACTAATTCAACCAAGATGGCAACTGTAACTCCGAGCTATTTTAATGGAAATTTGAATTTCGAATCACCAGCCTATAGCCTTTCAGAAATTGACATTACTGCCAGCAAGGATGATAATGAAGATGGCAAACGTCTGTTTATTCCGTACACAATTGTCGGGTCAATGGTTTTCGCAGCAGTAGTGTATCAAATAATATTGTTCACATTTTTGCGATATCGTCCTCCGCCACCTGAAGTTTCTGAAGAAATTGAACAGTCAAAATCGCTGCAATCTAATCCTGAAATCAATACTGCTGAGAGAGAAAAGGAAACACTAATCAAAACTTTCCTGAAACTATGGCCCTTACCTAGGATAAGACTGCTATGCTTTGCATGCTGTTTTTATGGAGCCTATCAAGGAATGGAAATGTGCACGTTTCAGTTCTTTTCCAAGTTTGCGCAAAATAGTAATTTGGGACTATCCGAATCTAAGGCTGCTCATGTTCTTACCGGAATGACGGCAGCGTTTGCTGTGGGCAGATTTATTTCTATAATAGCTGTTTTCAAGGTTTCGCTACAAATTTTACTATGTGTAAGCATAGTCCTAACAGCAATCGCAAATGTTTTGCTGATTGGATGGGCCAATGATTCGCTGCCTGTTCTATGGGCGTCAAGTATAATATTTGGATTAGGTTTCTCTAGCTCTTATGGAGCATTTAGTGCATTTGTAGAAAAATATTTACTTATTACTAATTTCATGGGATCTGCCTTTATTGTATGTGGATCTGGAGTGGCAGCATTATATCCTTTAATAATAGGAAATCAGATCGACGAAAATCCTATTATTTTGAGCTACACTTCATTTTTCAGTATCGGGCTAATGACAGTGGCCCTTGTAACTTTGTTTTATATCACACATAAAGATAAAAAGAAGTATTAGGTGTACCTATTGCATAGCATTACTGAGCTGATAAGACTTAATAATTCTCTAATAGTAATGGTAATAACTTATAATACAGAATAAATAAGTTTCAAGATAACCATGAAATTAAATGAAGTTACATGAAGAACATTTTTATTTTCTCAAAAATCATTATAATCAATGTACTAAGGAGTCCTGTAGAATTGGATATTACTCATTTCATAAAGAAAATTGCTAATGCGATTACCCACTCTACTAAATGCAGTAAATGTGATTCAACCTAGTTAATCTACCTTAATCTGAAAGAGAAGATTTGCATTCCTATTCCTAGCAATTATAGCCATAGTGCCCCGTAGTCCTTCAATAAGATGCTGAAATACTACATAGATGGCATGCAGAATGTAAGTGCTAGTGCTAGATAATAATACTACAAAACGTTTTAAGAATTTCAGCTGTTGTATACTGCATTTCCAAGCTCTAAGATAATGATAATTTATGCCATGTCTAAATGTCTAAAGGATACAAGAAAACCTGTTAACTGATAAATCATGTTAACACTTTTCGGCGATGATGCATATAAGTGATATAGTATACAAATAATCCATACAAATAAACCTTCTCCTCATCATCAGCAGTGTCTGCGTAATTTGTATTTGTAACACTAGGCCGAGGAAGCTCGGGCTTCTGGAGACATAAAGATCTCATTGCCTGCAATTACCTACTCATGATAATAAATTGCGATGAACTTTTGAACGTATAAATATTCTACACTTGAAAAATGCTGTAGCTGAATTTCGTCATTCGTCGTCCACGAATTCTGAAAATCTTTTTACGCAATCTACTTACTAATTTTCCTCAAAAACATTAATCGCACAGTCCTAATGAAAAGGGAGAGCACGTTGACTGCAACATTCATTCAAGACAAGCAACTTCTTGAGAGATACTACCACAATTTTATTAGATCTTGCATTTTTATGATGTTTTTCAGAATCATGAGTTTGGTTTATTCACCAATCTTGCTACAAATACTGAAAGCGAGTAGCAATCCTGCAAACTCAGAACCAGATGGGCTTACAACAAATTTCTCGGCTTCCAGTATTCGGTGAGAATTTTTACATTGTATCCGCATGTAAATACAACTTGTGCACGAAATCAAGCATAATTATAAAAATGCATTCTATTAAATCCTACAGGAATTGTCATATGAATAGCGAAACTTCTCGCTACCATCCCCACTCAAATTCTAAACTGACAGGTTGTTACGAGACAGGTTTTAAGGGACCTTGTAATGAGTACATGATATTTTATCCATTAGGAGATGATGAAGACAAAACTTTGGGAGAATGTGACTGTGACCGGAACTCGCTTAGAACGCTTATATATCACGAGGAAACGCATCGCTGTTACCCTATTTTCCAACAGGTAGGTTACTTCTGCGATCTGACATTCAGTCTGTCATGATAAATTTTTCTCGAAACTAATTACTTACTTCCGTGAAGCTTATGCAAAAATTATTTTGAAAGGGGTACTGCTCCAATGGAAATTGGCTAGACCTTACTCCAAATGGAATGCCTGTTTGTGAACATAATCCTTGTTACCAGCCCTCAACTGGTTCACATGGGATCATGGAAGATTTGGTATTACTGGACGGAGAATGTGTCAAAGTTGGTGAGAAGGCGTCCTGCAATTCATCCCAACTTGTGGTTGGATTTAAGCAATTGAAAAGGCAGCCTACTTGCATTCCAAATCCAAAGTTTGCGACAGGAATTGTATTGCTTTCAATTGGAGTAACACCGTATGAATGCAGACCGGGCACTCACCGAGCAGTTAGTGGGCGATGTCAACCTTCATTTAAATTTGATTTTTGAATCGGTATTAATTTGTAGGGCCAAAGTTTTATTTCATTTATACTAGCTCATTTTAATATTTACTATTTTATAATGGCTGGATGGATAGTTCAGCATCAGAACGAGAAAACTTTAAAACATTTATGGATTATTACTAGCAAAAACAGCACACTCTCTAGTCAATGAATTCGGTAATATATGTAATAATAAGTTAGACGCGTTAGATCATAAAATCCTTAACTGAATACTTGTAACAAATATCCTCTGAAAGAAAAATCAAATAAAATTTTACTGAATTTTAATCTTTTTCTGCGATAACTGTGTTCTTCTTTTCTTCGAAGGCTATTACGGACTTTCCTGTTTCTGCCTCATACTACTTATAATAATACGTCATTTACCCCAGGGCTACACAAAGTACTGACAATGAGTACACAGTAGTATAAGTGTTAGACTGAAGCTGTTGAAAACTGAAAACATGAAAACAGTGCATTATTCCTTCAAAGTTAATAAGACACCTTTAGCTGTGAAAGCTCAGTCCAAAAAATATATTGCTATTGCCTATAGAAAGTGTTCAAATTGCACCGTAGCGTATACATATATTCTCGGCAAGTTTCCTTATTTTTTAAACTCAAAAGATTCAAGAATTGCTGATACTAATAAATGTTGTTTATACATATCACACTTAAAGCGGTGACGTGCTGCACAAATAAACATCTCAGCTCGCATCATTTGTATTAACATCAGGGGGAGAAGGCTCTGGCTTCTGGAAGGATAAAGATGCTACATTTTGCCGCTGCACTCGCTGTAGTGAAATTCAATGAGCTAGATCCAACTTTTTATCGTCACAAGAAAGTGTCCCAGCAGACAACTTAAAAGTATTAATAATCGTAGAACTCTGTGCATGTAGCATCTATACTTTACAATACTAAATTCGCTTTTCATATTTCCCCAAATCACCAAATTCTAGCGTAGCACAAAAAAAGCTTGTCGATTGCAGTGAACTTGAATTAATTCAACGATTTTCAAATATGTGGTACGAAGTAATGAGTTTGTTTTATTCCCCATTCTTGCTGCAGTTGCTGAAGACGAGCAGTAATTCTCAACACTCGTCACAGTCTGACCTCAGAGTAGGCGAAAATTCAGGTGGCATTAGTAGTCGGTAAGATTATTATAAAAATATCATGCAATTACTTAGACCAATGAATAGAAATATATTTTTTAAATTATGAAATTTATTTGAACAGAAACTGTGATCATCTAAATAGCACAACTTCTCGCTACCATCTCCACTCAAATCCAAAACTGGCGGGGTGCTACGAAACAGGTTTAAAAGGGCCCTGCAATGAGTACATGATATTTTATCCTTTGGAAGCGGGTGAAGATAAAACTTTGGGAGAATGTGACTGTGACACAAAGTTCCCGAGAACGCTCATATATCACGAGGAAACGCATCGCTGCTACCCTATTTTCCGACAGGTAGGTTACATATTGATCTGATTATACAGTCCGTCACGGACTGCAAAAATGTCTCAAAATTTTTTCATGAAACTATTTAAGACATATGATGCAAAATTACTTTGAAAAGGGTTACTGCTCCGATGGAAATTGGCTAGATCTTACTCCGAATGGAATACCTGTTTGTCAACGCAATCCTTGTTATCAGCCTCCAACTGATTCACATGAACACATCAAAGATCTAGTTTTAATGAACGGAGAATGTGTTGAAGTTGGCAAGAAAGCGTCCTGCAATTTAAATTCAACTATGCTTGTGGTCGGATTTAACCAGACGAGAAGGCAACCTACATGCATAAGTCCATTTGAGGTACGGGCAATAGGAGTTATCCCATTTAGGTGCAGACCGGGTACGTACCGAGCTTACAGTGGGCGTTGTCAACCTGCCTTTGAATTTGATTTTTAAATTTCAAAAGTAGAAGTTATTCTGGTGTCCTGCTATTTGGTAGTCTAAAACAGTTCATCGCTATAATTAGTGAACGTTGACATTGGGTTTCCATCCAGCAAAAAGCGGTTTAGCAAAAATTTGCTAAATCAGCAAAGCAGAATTTTGAAATGTTCATTTTATTCTATACATAAATGAAACTTTCTAGATTCTGATAGAGTTATCCCTTTTATTTTTAGACTTTCCGAATTTCTAATAACAGTAAATTAATCTCCTTTATGACAGTAATGTCAATTTCAAGAGAAAATTCAGTCGGTCGCCCTTTGAACCATTAGTTCAATTGCGTGTTTCGCTGAAGTGACACCAATGAACAAACTTCATTTATGGACTATATTTTCAGCAAAAGAGAACTTAGCAAGATGTATTAGGAATTTTGCTGCAAACTTTCATGATGTAATGAAATTTTATACATCATATGGTGTTATCATACTGACTTCATACCAATAAAAATGAAATTATATTATGACGTGCTTTGCAATAAATATGTTATTTATTTATACTGTAGTAAAAGTGTAATGGACTGATTGAGTATAAAAATTAAATAAATGAAAAATAAATGTTACGTCATAGTGTGGATTGACAGGTACACAATATAATTTCTTAAGAAAACTTTTGAGTATTTTTTCGTTTTCAAATGAAATATGACATCAGAAAAAACTTGAAAGCACAGTAGCCTTCCTTGAATAAAGATATTTTGCTGGTAAAATTGTAATACACACAAAATCCATTTGAAACAGCATAGAATAAGCACATTATGTATTGGTCTCAAAAATTTAATTTGCTAAAAGAGGACTTTTCATTTTCTAAATTGAGAAGATTGTGGATACAAACCATCCAAGAAATCTGGGTATTAATAAATGATGTTTGTATGTGCATAGTAGACATTTCACAGCGTGGTAGCGACACGCTATACAAATAAAGCGTGACCTTCGGTTCAATCGCGTAATTATTAATATTCAGAGGAGTACATAGTACATCGCGAAAGTCATAGCATCAAGAAACATAAAGGAGCCACCTTTCATCGCTCACTGTAATAAGATACGATGAGCGCGATTGCGCTTCTGGAAATTCTACGTAAATTGACCAAAAGCAAAACATGATTAAACTAAAACTCGTCATTTATGTATCGTGGATTAAATTTATAAGATTTTTTAGGCATGGCTCTCTCAATCTTAATAAAAAGGTGCGGGCACGTTGAGTATGGTAGGCATTCAAGAGACTTTCAGTGAAGAAGTAACTCAGCTACGTTTTGTCAAATTACTACATAAATTACTTCAAAGATTATTCAACATGTGGTACGAAGTGATGAGTTTGTTTTATTCTTCATTCTTGCTACAGCTGCTGAACGTTACCAGCAATCCTGAAAATTCAAAATCCGGTACAGGAGTATACGTAAATTTGTCGGATGTAAATATTAAGTAAGAATTTTTAAAAACGAAATTGAGTAAATGACTCATCCGTAAACAAAATAAAATATATACCTTTTGAGCCTATACATCTTATTTAATTCTACAGGATTTGTGAGACATCTTCACTCTTTTATCCTAATTCAAATCCCAAACTTATAGGATGCTATAAGAAAAATTCAAGAGGACCATGTGGGGAGTACATGGTGTTTTATCCATTGGAGGCGGGTGAGGACGAAACTGTGGGAGAATGTGACTGCGACCGGGAGTACCCAAGAACGCTCATATATCATGAAGAAACGCACCGCTGTTACCCTATTTTCCAACAGGTAGGTTTACATGTGGCATTATTTGACACTTGGCCTGACTTTTTATTGTGGTTTTCTCTATATCTTCTCTATATGCAGTATGTACATATATCATATGCTATTTATTACACACGAAAAATCATTTTGAAAAGGGTTACTGCTCCGATGGAAATTGGCTAGATCTTACTCCGAGTGGAATGCCTGTTTGTACGCCCAACCCGTGCTATCAGCCTCCAACGAATTCCCAGAAGAACACGGAAGATTTAGTATTAATGAACGGAGAATGTGTCAAAGTTGGTGAAATTTCAATGTGCAGCTCCACTCGGTTTGTTGTTGGGTTTGAGTCGACGAAGCGACAACCTACCTGCATAAGGCGACCAGGAGGACGTTCCATAGGAGTAATCCCGCTTAAATGTAGGCCAGGCACATTCCGAGCTGTTAGTGGACGTTGCCAGCCCACATTTAAGTTTGAGTTTTGAATGGTAGTAATATTCCTAGTGTTGAAGAGTTACGCTTTATCCTAATGTTCTAGTTTAGAAACAGTTTTTATATTATATCGTTTTAATGACTTGGATTTCGTGCCAATTTGAAACGACTTTGAAATGACTACGAGAGATTATACTATCAAGATGGTGCACGTCTTCTCTAGCCAGCATTTGGTGCGTGCAGTATTAGTAATGCTAATAATCAAAAGGCATTCGCATTCCAATAAAATCCATTATTTCTTACCTACATACATACCTGTAAAAAATGCGCTTCCAATGTAGACACGGAGATGACGGAGTCACCTAATTATCTTTATTAGCGTATCAGTTCATGGTAGTACTGCACATTAAGCAGAACTAATTGCCGGCAAAATATTCGAAATATTCTAGTCAGCCAATTTCCTAGCATAGAACTTTTTGGGATTTCCTTATCACAACTGAATGTGAAAATTCGAGATGGCCTACTAAACAAATTTATACGAGCAAGTACGTGTGGAGTGTGATTTCTAAATTGTAATATGACACTGAACACATAATACTTAGCGTTACTAGTACGTAATGCTCCCGCTTGCACATAACTCATTCATCCAGCTCAAATATGTGACATAATTCCCATTTTAATTGTACGTCTAAATGCACATCGGTCACACATGCATATCGGTGACTCATTCACATCAAGGAGCTAAAAAGGGAACGACGCAAAAAAATGTTCCGTGTTCTTGCACCACCAAACTATTCCAAGTGTAAACTTCCGGTTTGCAGTCAAACTCCGCTCTACACTACTGTCCCTAAATGCACTTCTTTCCTGCAGCATGAATCACCAAAGCGAAATGCAGCCTGTCTTATCTTTCATACCTTCATCTGCTCATCTTTTATCTGTTGTCACGTAATGAATTTTATTTTCTGTATTTACATACCTACGTGCATCCATATTGCATAAGCTGTAAATATTTTTCTCTAATACAGAATCGATGAGGGAGAGAAACAAGCACGGAAGCACGACTTTTGTATATGACCGCTTTCTGTGCGCTTCAATCTCATCATTTTTGTTGGCACGAAAGTGGGCATCTTTTCTCAGGGACTGAAAATAGAACAATAATTTATTACCGTCTCAGCTCATCCCTACTCTTGTACATATTACTGGTAATCAATGTGTGAAATCATAATGGTTTAACCCTTAACCACATATATTTTCGCAAACAGAGATAAAAGTCGATCCTGCGTGGCATCGTGCTAACCGAGAAAAGTAAAATTAGCTCTTTCTGCGAGCGCAGAACAAACTCCGAACATAATGTTGACGATTGTCTATATAATTCAAAAGACTTTTTTTGCATTTTGTCATTTATAATAAAGCGATTCTACTCCTTTCTCGTACGCATTCTTTCCCATTAAGAAACCAGCTCACAACCAATTTCAAGAAGAAGCTTGGCCTAACCAGTAACCTACTCATAGAACCGGGAAACAAGGAGATGTATTCAGAATTTCTTTTTTATCTTGGCTAGAGAATATATGCACGCCAATAATCTTGGAAGGATCACTTGCTTATTTTATCTATCTGCTAATCACGCAATGAGGAAAAGAGCCCACTTGTAGTTGGCTACAATAGTTGGAAACGGTTACAAATATTCCCGTAACAGCTCTACGTGAACTTATGCAGAAACTCCGAAATCAATTTACTTTTTTACTTTCAGATATCGGTGAGGAGGCACACGGTACGAAAACAGAGCAGTTTTTAGGAGAGCGAGAAAACGGTCTAAATGTAATCCAAGCAAGTTTTCCTCATCATTCCCAACTTGATCTGAACAGACGTGTCGTTTGTGCCTGTATCCTTAAAATTGAGTGACATTCAAGTATTTCTTGCTGTCCAACTTCTTCCTTTTCCGAAACGCTTAGTGACAGAGGAAGGAAAATGTAGGTTTTGCTATGTACGAAGTTGGAATAGCATGAAAAAGTTTTTAAAGTAAATCGCTCCTCTTCTTCTTGATTTCAGTACTAAATGAGTGTATCGCACTGGCAGATTTCGCCGAGTTCAAGGAGTAAGGAACTTGCTGCGTATAATTAGTTCTCCAAGTGTTTATACGTTTTCTCATCTCAAGTTCAATAACTTCCGCTGGCGAGAAGAATTAATGTGAGTCAGTGATTAAAATATCGTTTCTTTATAGTAAATCCGCTTAGCCCAATATTTTGAGCACCAGTGACTTGACTTCCGACATAAATCAGTACAATGTCAAAACAAATAAAGTACCTCAAGTGGATGATTTTATGCTACGCCATTAGCACTTTCGTAGTGCCGGCATTATGTCAAACTAGAAGTGTGGTTCGGGTGCCCTCACCAGTCCATAAGCGTCAGAGAGAGAAGCAAATTCAGGATGAGATATTAGGTGGAAGTTATGACACTAATATTCGGCCTACGGGTGGCGCCAACTCCACACATGATGAAACTCCCGTAATAGTGGACCTAATGCTAAATGCTGTGACTGAGACAGCAAGCTGTGATCGACATACACTCAGTGGGGTATACAGCTGCCTGAGTGTCTACTTTACTCTAACTAGAAATTTTTCATACTACCTCACTCAAAGTTATATTCCGTGCATGATGCTCGTGATCGTTTCTTGGGTTTCCTTCTGGCTAGATGAAAACGCTGTTCCTGCAAGAACGGCTTTGGGAATTACAACGTAAGCTTTGAATTTTTTGCGTGAATGTTACAGGAAATCTGATGAAAAAGCAGAGAATGATATTTTAGCTGTAAATTTAAAATTTGGGTGTATTGATAACTCATCAGCTTACTGACGATGGCCACACAGCAAGCCAACATGAACAAAAATCTGCCACCGGTGTCCTACACAAAAGCTTTGGATGTCTGGTCAGGAACGTGTCTTGCGTTTATTTTTGCAGCATTGCTGGAATTCGCCTTGGTCAACTATGCCACGAGATTTGATAAACGTACAAAGGCAAAGCACCACGAGCACCTTTGCCAGGAGCCAGTGGCTTCGAGTTGGTTAAGTCGAAGGTATCAGTCCACATCCAAGAAAATTGACGTGGTTGCAAGAATTTTGTTTCCACTCTTGTTTATTATCTTTAACATCGTGTATTGGACAGTTTATTTGCTATAAAAGCAAAGGTTTAGCGCGAACAGATGAAAACAAATAAATTATGTTACATTTTAAAATGCTACGGCTACCCAAACGGAAGAAATTGGATGTTGTAATTACTAGAAGGAAAATCACGCATAGAAATTGCAAGGGAAGAGCATTCGCCATTAGTGCACTTCACGTCTCGGGCATGGCATATAAATCATTTAAACCCCATTCCATTCCCACTAGAGCTCTCCATTTGTTCTTTGAGGCATACTGCAATGGGTGATGAAGCAGAACATGCCATTCTCTTCATCAACACAGAATTTTTCCGAAGAGTGCGATTGTCTTTTTCTCATTTTCAAATAAGTTGTCTTTATGCCAATTGCCAACTCACGTTGACGTTAACATACGGAGTAGGTTGGGATCACGGAGAGCATGCCCGTTTACAATTAAGCCAAAAGCTATAGATGCACATGGAGTTCTTGAAAAAAATTGCATACATTTAATTTCCAGTGTATTGCAGACAAGTATCGGTCCTACCATCGTAATTAAGTTTCACTTTTATCTGTAAATGTCTATTTTAGTGGCACATTGACAGTTTGAAAATCTTCGGGTGCAACGTTATTTGAAAATGTCATGAACGCGACAAATTGCAGTAGGCCGTCGCACCAAATGTGCAATAGAAAATGGTAAATATATTTTTCACAACAACTTCAGCACAATTTACTATTAAAGCTCATCGTCCAATTTAAAGAAAGTACGTGCAGTAATGGTTTTTTTGTAATTATCTGCAGAGTGCAGACAAGTTAAAATTAACATTTTTTGGCTTTGGCGTTGGTAAGTTCATCAAATACGTAGTATTAGAGACAGGGAGTCCGCTAAGAGCGCTTCATATTTAATCCAATCCAGACGGATTGTGCTACTCATCACGTCATAATTTTAAAATGGTCCTCAGATGATCAAGGGGAAAGTTTCAGCCAAAATTAGTTTGTCATTAAGTGTCAAAACAAAGCTGTTATATACAGGGTAATAGGTTAGATTCCAATTGACAAATGACTATACATCATCCTGTCCGCGTAGTGAATCGCATGAGTGCATACTATTTCTACACTTCGACTGATGCTGCTATGATCCGTTGATATGATCGCATTCTTAGGAGATCATCCATTCGCTCCGACTAGCATAACCTTCGTTAGCTTGATCCCTTTGTGCAAAAAAGTGTATGCTGCATCTGCACCACCACTCTGAACTTGGCTACATCTTTTTTAGCGAGAGCACTTAATAAGGATGTGAGCAATTTATTTGTCGTTCCCTGCTCCAAATGGCTTAATAATTCCACTCCATACACACCTCTGGAAAAATTCAGTGTCAAGTCGTTCATACGACGCGCTGTGCCACTTGGGTCCAGCCAGACATTTGAAATTTGCAAATTTTTCGCGTAATTAACAGCAAACGGGCAAAAACCTTCAAGGTGCACGCACGTGCCAGAAAAATAGTGACTCAAAAAGCTGGACAGTGTGCTTTAATTTTCGTGACACCGCTAATTCCACATGCCACATTGTTGGATTCTTTGAAGATTAATTTTTTGGGACGTAAGGAAAAACCTCATTCAGCATGGGATCTTTCGAAAGGAACTTTAAAGTAGTAACTTTGGCAGTTTTAGTTGTTTTCATTGCCAACACTGCAGAAGCCCTACAGGATGAGATATACGACCCACACTGGCCCATCACACTTTCATTTGAGGAAACGAAATCAAACGCCAGTAAGCCCAATATTTTGCTACAATTAATTAGAAAGCACTTACAGCGCGTTGTTAGCCGTAGTGATAAAAATTAATCAGCTAATCTATTTCGACGCATTTCATAGAGCTTGGAGAAGCACTTCTTAAACGAGTTTACGCACGAATTGGCTTCACGGATAATATCATACGAGCTGAAGTTGACACGGTAAGTAAAATAAAGTGGATTTGGAATTAGATCAAACGATATAAAAAAGCTAGAAATTTTTGATGTGGGCTACTTACCTATTTGAGAATTGGAATATGTAATATGTGCGCTTTCCCACAGTTGTTTGAGAATCTAAAGGAAGTCATCGAGAAGAGGCTGCGAAAGTGTGAGCGGAAAAGGAGGAGAGCGGGCATAGCGAGAAGCTTCAGTCACGATCCCGTTTACAGCCACCGTGTCAATGAGTCGTTGGCGAATCAGTATACACCGAGACGAGCTCGATATTAATCACTTTTCAGCTTAAGTGGCTTCAATTCGCGAATTTAACAGCTTCTCAAAAGGTTTTACAAATTTGTAATAAAATGTGTGTTGTGGGGAATAAATGAAATTTTTGGGGTAAAATGAGACCATCACTTTCAGTAAAAGAAGTAACTATATTTTGGTATATTTTAATTATTTATGTAACTTTACTATTTAACATATGTTGTTATTGATTTCAACAGCAGTGCATTTCATTATTTTATATTTACTTTCTTTGAAAATTATGCTTCAGGTATTATTTCAAGGGTACAAAAAACCTCTCATTCTTATATAGTAAAATATGTTTAAGAACTGTTTTTGCTAGTATCACATTCCCTTGCCTTATTCTCATCTAGCTTACGAATACGATTTACATGCATCACAGTCATGATGAAATCTCAGAATTAAGAATTACTTTTGGGGAGCGTGGTACTCACCGATCGCCCTTTATCATACGGCTATAGAATAATCAGAGTTTCCCGACTTCCTTTTCCCATGCCGCATGCTTGTCGTGGAAGCCGATCCTTTTATGTGATTAGTTCCATCCGCACTTGTGATACAGCCATAATCCTTCGAGTTCTTTTTCATGGTCCGCCTTTAATTCAAAAATGCATTTAAACCGAATGAAATAGGAGAAAATTAAGACAGCTTTTCAGCGGTTATGCACTTTCGCGCTCCACTGATCCACAGAGAAATTAGCAGAAGTATTTTTAAATACAGGAATATATCATTTAGCCAGACTTTTAATACCTGTCTTTAGTGTGACTGTGTCTCCTTTGTTCGGAAACGGTTGGAATTGAAACATCAGAAGCTGAAGAGCTACTAGAGTCATCCCCTTCCGACTCCATCGATGGCCTTTGTACATGAGAGTGCTTGTTTTTTTGGCCGCCCAGAGTCGCAAAGCCATCTGGATTGGGATGAATCGGCTTCATATGCTGTTGGTGCTGCTGATGTAAGTGATGATTCTGGTTGGGATGGGATTGCTCCTGTTGTTGACGATAATGGTACGCTTGAGGAGGACTGATTTGATAAGTATTATTCAGACGTGGTCTTTGCGGAGGGATCACTGAGTATCTTTGGATGCTTTCACTTTCAGAATCCTCCGAATCTTGTATATGTCTTGGATCTCGATCCATCCATTTGTCACGAGATCCTCTTGGGAGACCATGCATCACAGGATGAAACTTTGCAACAACTATCTCCTGACTAAAACTTTCCTCACAAAATTTCTTCGGGTCGGAGATTTGGAATGTGGCGTAAGGAGAGATATCCTCCAACCCTAGAAAAAAATAGATGAGAGGGCTTGTACATGGATTGAGGGGAAGATTGAAAAAAAATGGAGTATGTTCACTTAAACGATTCAAACTATTTTACTAGAAAATTATTTTCAAACATTCTTTATTCCTCTGCTATTCTTCAACTGATACAGTTTACAGTTAGAAAATAAAATTTCGTTCGCCTCGTTTCTCATCTGTGAGCAAGCATAGAATGGAATAAAAAATGTCATTGGAATGACCGATTGAAGGACATCTTGACATAACGAGAAAAAAGCAATTCTCTATTTTACACTGGAAGGGACTTTCTTTTTGCCTACCGGGAGTGTGTGGAGGACAGGGCAATCCAGAGTAGTATTGTTCCTCGTGAGGGATGCTTTTCCGATGATTGTAAAGCACTTCATTCGTGTGTTTTGATGGATTTTGGGGCTCACCACTTCGCCTCTTTTCTGAAAATAGGAAATACCCATGGGGTGCTGAGAGGAAAGTCGCTGTCAGTTTTACCAGCTAGTTTCGTGAATAATGGGAGGAAAAAAGGCTACGAAAACCTTTTTTTAAAGATAGTTTAGTGCATACAGCGGCATAGATATATAGTCCCGTACCTAAACCACACTTACTTGTCTGGCAATAAATGAACGCTCCAGCTATAGCCACTACTACAGCCAGCATAGTTACTGCTATTGGAACGAGCAGTTTCAGCTTCTTGTACAAAGGAACGAGCTCACTGGTCACCTTGTGGGTGCTAAGTACATCCTCGGATGGTTTTTCTGGAACATTAGTAAAACCATAAAACTTTGTTTGATTGGTTCAATTAAAGTGACTGAAGTCAAGCTCATTCTTTTTACGAAGATTCTTTTTAGGAGACTTCTAGCACAAAAAAATTAGACACGAGGGAGAAAAGCGTGAAGCGTGCAGATTTTATGCATAGTTTGCCCTTTGTCTTAAGAACTGTAGAATAATTTGTAGTAAAAATTTAATTCCCTTTTCCCGAAATGGGCATACTATGGAAATGGATCTTACTTATATAAAAACGTATAGTGCTGAGCTCACTAACTAAGGAAAGTGCATAGTATTAGGTATTTCCGCACTGCTCGGTAGTAGTGTGGCAATTTGTTTTAGTACACAGAAAGCCAGCTCTATACACTTCAACTTACCCCCGTGCTCAGTCAGCGTCGTAAAAGTAAAGGACGTTGTTCTCTGCGTTGAGTAACCAAATGCAGAGAGAACAATTTCGTAGGGAGTAGATGGCTTCAATCCATCAATCCAATACTCGTTCCGGAACTCGAACTTTACATCATTTTCTGCAATTGAATTTTTCCAAGAGACCATTTTTTTAAAATATAAAACTTGCTTTCAGTCTCGAATTTTTTTTACATCTTCCGAAAATGCGTAAGCATATGACACGACATCGTCGACATCCCAACAGAGTAGCAAAATTCGAAAGGTTCTAACTAGCTTCAAATAACTTGGAATGGGAGCGAAACACGACTTTGATTGCCCTCAGCAATATAGTAAAACGAAAGTACTCTATCTTCTGGAAACTTATCCTATCATTTAGCATAAAGTTTAGTGCAAGTTTAGTCTTTCAGTCTCGAATTTTTTTTACATCTTCCGAAAATGCGTAAGCATATGACACGACATCGTCGACATCCCAACAGAGTAACAAAATTCGAAAGGTTCTAACTAGCTTCAAATAACTTGGAATGGGAGCGAAATACGACTTTGATTGCCCTCAGCAATATAGTAAAACGAAAGTACTCTATCTTCTGGAAACTTATCCTATCATTTAGCATAAAGTTTAGTGCAAGTTTAGCAAAACTTTTTTATGTTCCCCCGAACCTGTCACTCCATCACTGCCTCTCCACTCTTTCAGTGTGATTGCTATTTTCTCCGTGGGACAGTAAGTTGAGTTCTCATTCAGACTGTAGAAATTGAACAGGACTGAGCTCACATTCGGTACAATTAGCCCATGCGGTGGAGGGAAGAAGCCAACTTTCTGTGACACAATCACACTCATCAACGGACTGTCCCCGCTGCTTCCGTACTCATTGAACGCCATCATGTACATGTTAAGTATAGCCCCGCAATTAATTCCCTGTCAGGACACATTAATAAAAGTGCACTTAAATGAGGAAAAAAAATTTTACACACAAATAGCACATAAAATATAATTTATGATGGAATAATTTTTATTACTCTAATTATTTATGTACTTTAGTATTTGTACTCTTCCCTCCAGATATGACCATACCATACTCGACCACTATGAAACGCTTTAATCATCTTGTTCTTCCGCAGTTCAACTAAATTCTTTAGAAAGCATAATACCCTCTTACAAGGCATTTCCCTCATACATATGGTACGACTGTTGCATCCCTAGCAAAAAAAAAACCTTAAAATGAGTTGAACACATACTCACTGTGTACTATGGGAAACGGAAAGAGGACGAGCGGAAACGAACAAAAACACACTAAGAAAAACTTTGCCAATCGGATCACGTTTCTTTTTTTACCAAGGGAGAAAGTTAAGCCATCAATTTCCTATTTTTGAACTCTGATCTAAAGAATGAAGAGTGAGTAATAGAAAGGGAAGTGGAAAAGTCATATTCACCCACTACACTTTGTCTCTGGCCTAAAGAAGGAGAAACTATCTAATCTAGGTATGTTATCTCTCTTAACTTATAACAAACAAGGAAAAGCATCATTTTTTACTGTTTTTCTCTTCATCTCCCCTTTTAAGTTTACCACTGATACGTGTACACTATACAATATGTATTAGGGAGCGGCTCCATGTTCCATGTACATTCCGCGCGTTACGAGCCACGTAAAACGTATTCTGCTCAACTGACCGTTGAGGAAAGGATAATAAACTGCGAGAATAGAAAAGAGTGTCCGCTTTCACCAGAAACCTAGTGAAAGTGACCATTCGACCGTTTTCACAATAATTTCCCTTCCCACCACCACCACCATAGCTGTAAGCGCCTTCGCTCATATACCTATACGAAAGTTGAAAGCTTCATTGCGAAGTATCATTTTTTTGGAATTGGCGCTATATAGTAAAAATGCTCGGTGGATGGTATTAGCTGCTTAAGGGAGAGTAATTTTTCGTGCTTCCTTTTTGAAATAGATATGGGATAACCAACCATGATCTTCACGATGATGACTGTATGATCAGCCCCCTGCGTCCGCGAAATGTTCCACTTTCAATGGCCTTTTTATGGACATTCTTACTCAAAAAATGTTACTGCCGACTGCCTTGTGGCCAGACAGAGAGTAACGCTTTAATACCCCTTCCGAAATATGACATAAATATAGTTTACATTAGGAAGGTTTCATAAAAAATAAAACTGATCGAAGAAGAAGTTTTGCTATGGGAGTATAACTGTATTTTGCTTTGTGCAGGGAATTGTAAAAAAAACTTTATTTTATTTGGGTGCATGCACCACCCATACTTCCTCCCGTTTTGGGTTCACGTACCTTATCTAACTTAGTTAATTTTATTTTGTCCCTGAGTACTTCTCCCTTCAGCGTGTACTTCATACTTGTCATCAATATCGGGGCTTTGGACTGGGAGTACCACACTGTGAGTGGTGCAGTCCGCTACGAAGCTGTATCGAAAGTGAAAGAAGGATGAAATCGTTTCCGTTGTTTTATAGGGAAATAAAAAACCAAGCTGGTGGTAATTCACAGAGTTGAGTGATACTTACAGCTTCCTGTTCACGTACGAGAAAGCGACTTAAGTGCAGCGCTAAAGTTCGTGCATGAAACATGAATGAACTAGAAAAAATGGGAAATCAAACAACACAGACGGTATAGATATAGACGAGTACCACTCTGCACTGCAGCAAGATACCCAACCTTTTTTTTCTCTTGATGAACGGAAAAAGGGCCACCATAAAATTGGGGAAAGGAGATAGTTGTACTATTAAATTGATGCACCCCTTTCTGACTTATACCGGCCATTTCACTGGTCATTCAAACTATTTCTCCATCGTAGATAAATATATATTTGCAGACACTCTCTGGTACTTAGGTCTTGTTTATTTTTTACACTACGAAAAGAGGAAATAAAAGTTAAAGCGTGAAGATTGTGAGCTGTGAGCTGAAAAACTTACGAAGCCCTATTTTCCCACAGCTTAATCTAAGGAAAATAAATGGGATGGAAGAAGGTGTATTTACTCACTCTCAATGTGTGGTTTCGCAATGTTGGTTGAAAAATAAGTTTTTGCCAATCCAAAATTGAGCCGAGTGTTCGATAGTACAGGATAAATCCCAAAGGAGAGTCGCAACTTGAGTTCCCATCTCGCCCATCCACCACTCCCGCTCTCCATGAAATGTAAATATCTCGATTTCGTAGTTCATACGCTGGTTCCGGCGTACACGGGGGACCTGTGCAAACACACAAAGAAACTTGTTTTCTCCCGAAATGAACACGCTTACGTAATGCATCCTATGAATATACAGAAGCCAAAGTGGAAAAAAGCCTGGGCATCCACCAATCCGCCAATTTACCGTCATTTTTATCATCTGAGTTTTTCGCAAACAAGGAAATCCTTTCTCTAAATTTTTTCAAGTTATTTGCCAAACTCGGTTACTCCATATTCCGCAATTTCAGTTTTTTAGGATGTGTAAAAATTATTCAAATGTTTACCTGGCTACCTGTATCTAATAAAACCAATCACTAAATGCACTGATGCAAATATGCAGGCAAATAAAGAGTATACCAAAGCAGTACTCGATTTGCAAAGTGTGTGCATTCTCTATCTATCATTCGTCCAAAAATGTGTCCAAAAATAATCTTTTTCACAGTCTCCTTCTATGAGACATCAAGGTAATGAATAGTCTATCTTCTTTCCGGCAGCGTATTCTGTTTCCGTCTGATATCAAAAATCTTTCTCAGGCAGATCTATTATTTCTTGGAATAAAAAGCAATATTGTCATTGGGATTGTATGACGATAATGGATCCATATTACTTGAGGTTAGGTTTCCCAGCTCTAGCATTGCAATCAAAACCTGCTTTTGTTTTACAAACAAAGGAAGCAAAATTCATCATTGCTCATTCTACTTCTCTACTTTTGTGGCACAAGCTTTTTCCCAAGAAGCAGAGGCCGCGCACATCTGGCGAAGCCATGCTACACGCGGCTCTATTACAAGTTGCAAATTTTCTGTGTAGCTCTGAATGAGATGGATGAGTCCATTAAAATATAATACGAAATGAGAATTGCAGTGTCGTTCTGAAAAAATGTACGTAAGCTTACATCTTTTGTAGAATATGTATCATTTGCCATGTTGCTTTTACGAGTTCCACTATTGATTTCCGTATTGTTCTGAACTTTCATCTGAGAAAGTTATTACGATACAAAGAACGGTTTGAATATGATGGAGGATCACTCATGTGGAAGATGCGCTTCAAATATTACTCAATCCTAGTCATTTCTCCATTTCTCAGAATTTTCCTTTTTGTACACACAAACTCATCTCTAAATATTTTCTATGGTGGTTTCCCATTCTCCAGCTTTCACTGTGACAGTTCAGTATTAATATGGCTGATTGTGATTATAGCAGGGGAAAGAGAGAGGGGGAAAAGGTAATAAACCCTCATAATGAAAATAGAGGCAAGGCAAGGTTATTATTTAGATAGACTTTTTCCTCTCAGGCCGTGACGTGATGCAATACGAAATGGAGAAAGTAATTTTGATTAAGGAAAGATAAATAAAATAAGGAAACGGAGAAAGCTTGAAGGGAGCACGAAGAGTACATGAAAATCCAATTGCCTTCAAGACTCTTTTTTCCATTTTAGATTTTGTACGCACAGAGACTAGACAGAGATCGCAGACAGGAAAGCACTTTGGAAAAAACTAGAAATTGCATTTAATTTTATGATTTTCAACATTCAAAAAATGATTATCGATAAATTACAGGCATAAGTAGTTCCACGTCTTCGTTTTTTGGGTGTGGGTAGTTTCTCAGCCTAGTTATGTACTTACATAAGCGGATACTCATTTCTTAAGTGGATAATCTCTCTAGGAAGGAGGGAAAGAGGATGGATTTTGTCAAGCAATTACCACTTTTTTATAAGGGTAATGCTCCTGTAAGGCACTACCTAGTTCAAGTAATCTTTTACAAGTACGTGTCGGACTTGGAGCTAAAAAACGGCAGAACAGGGAGAGATAGTAGGACGGAGAGAAAAAAGAGTGAAAAGCTTTTTAAATGGAATGATAAATCGATACCTCTGACGATGAGAGTGTAAGTCAGTTGAATCTTGTGTTGTGATAACTGAGCTGGAAAAGCAGAAGATGAAGAAGAGAAGGAAGTAGCGGAATGATCCATCCCGTTGATTACTTTTTTGCTCGTTGATTTTGAATGGGTGCCCCTGGTGCCTGTAGTGGTGTATTTCAGCTGGCAAGTGTAATTTCCTCTCATCTCTTTCTTTACACCAAAGAAGCTCAAACTGCTCTGTCCTGGTTTCATATACACATTCCCATCAAATCCCACTCGCCTTCCATTCAGAGTCCAAAACACTGCCGAGTCTCGATGGCAGTATAGGTGAGACCCCGCCAATTCCCGTGGAGCTGCTCCCACTATGCAAGTTCTCCAATCCCAAAATCCGACACGGGAGACTCAATGAGTTCCCTGGTTGTGTTATTACAACTCTTGAATGTCCAACCAATCTGGTTTCCACTGAAAGGAAACGAACAAAAAATGGCACAATATTAACTTAAATAGAAGGGAAAGGCCAAAAATGGAAATAAATGAGCTCATACGTGAACACAAGAAAAAAACTTTTTTTGCTTAACCATCCCATGTTTCTTCATTTTCTATATAGGCTGCCTTTGTCACTTTCCTTTATTGTTTTCGGACATCATTTGCCCTTACCTCAAAGCACTTTTATTTCACCATAAAAATCGCAGCAGAACAGGTACAAATTACCTTTCACTTGTTACACCCAAAAAATTGTAGCGCTTTCTTTCCTCAACGCATAAGAATTTCAGCCGGGCACGCTCTTTGCTTCTATGCAAATAAGATGAAAGCTCTCAGCTAAATCTTCTCAGCTCCCGCTTCAATCCAGTGAGCAGAGTATATTGCATTTTTCTACTTTGCATAGCGAGTAAACCCACCTCAACCTAGTACCGCCAAAACGTACAATTTAATCCCACAATAATGCTGTAATATTTCATTCTTTACTGTTCCACACCTTGCCGTCTACCGAAAAAGAATTTTTTGCATACAAGAATCCAAAATAAAAAAAAACTGTTGCTCGGTACAAACTACAAAAAGAGCCGTCTCCAGCAGAAAGGAAATTCGACAAATAACCCCATACAAGTTTTAAGACATCAACATACTTGCCCAACCCAACATTAAAATTTACGGCAATCTTGGAAAACTCTCAACAATACAGAAGGAATGCATTTCTCAAAATTAGTTTTGATTTATGGTGTTTTCCTCCGCTATGCAAGCATTACGCTTTTTTCGGCGCGTTTCTTTCCTTTTATTAGACCCTGCTTTATTGCTAGGTGCGGGCTAGACTCGATGACTGCTTGGTAGGGCAAAGGACTTTTTTATGTCGCAACAACAAGCTATACTTAACCCCCTGGCGTTTATTATTGCGTTCTGTACCCGGTCTTGTTCTATGTCACGATCATGACAGGTAATGAAACAAACAGTAATCATATCACACCAGAGCACCGCTATCAGCAATTTTCTAGAAGTGAGCATTTCAACTTTAATTCCTTTTCTTTCATCATTCTTGTAAAGAATTACGAGGACCGACTTAAATTCACTTCATTCCTTACGCTATAAACGTAAAAGCAATTTATGTCGAAACGTGTCAGAGAAATTATTGCATAAAATGCAAGCAATTTACTAGATGTTTAAAACTTTTCCAGGAACTACATAATAATAAAATTCCTTTTTGCTTTAGGCAGTGCAACCTACCAATTGGAGGTGGCGAAAGAATGAGCTGAGCAGAAGGCGGACTCTCGCCCAACCGATTTGAGGAAGTCACCCAGAAAATGTATTTGAATCTTGTCAAATCCAAGCCATTCTCCTCAAAACTATCCACATTAGCAGGAATAGTCCTCTTTATTTCATAAGAATCACCTGGTTTCTCCATTATCCTGTAAAGAAAGCACAAGAGAAAAGGTAGAAAAAATGAAGATGAGCATTTCCCCCGCATCTGAAAGGTAGACTACAACTTACAAGAATAGAAAAAAGGAGGAGAGGCAAGAAAATTGGCGTTGTAGGAAAGAAGCTGTAATAAAGCTCTCTAAATGTATATAACAACGGAGATCAAATAGGATTAGGAAACTGACAACGAAATGAACTGACAAGAGAGTGAGTCTTATTATTATTTGAGAAGAAACTCGTATCATCATCATCACACCGAAAACTACATTGTAGTAATATAATACCTACATGAATGAACATGTCATCTATTTACACTGCCTTTTTAACAGCTTTTCTCCCTCTCTCCATATTCTTCGAAAGGGGAAGAGTGAAAGCGAAAAAATGTAATATGTCTAATAGCAGTTGACTACGCACCTGTAGTACACCGTGTGATGGGTGAGAACCCCGTTGGGCTTACGAGGAAAGAGCCAAGTGATGAAAACGGAAGACTCACTGCTCGGATAGCCAATGAGATTGCTGGGCGCTGAGGGAACTGTGGAAGGAAAATGGAATATTATACATTGTCATTTTAATGACGCTCTCAGACATAACAATTTTGTCTGTTTGTTCTCCAGTTTTAATAAATTATTTCTCCAGAATGAAAAGTTATTTAACGGGGGTGAGCAGAGAAATGGAATAATAAAAAAAGTGTGTTCTTCAGCAGCAAAGAAAAGTTTTTTCGCTACTTATTTAACTATTTGCACACTCACTGTCCTCTGACGTCTTGCAAAAGACGGTAAGCCAATGGCTTCCTTCCCCGGCAATGTTCACAGGGCTAAGTTGGAAGCTGTAGTTGGTACTTGGCTGCAAGCCACCAATTACCGAGGTGAGTCCAGAAGTTCGGTGAATTTCGCCCGCTCCTGGTGATGAAATTAACGCAATGGTGAGTTTAATGAAGTTTCGAAAGAATGCAGTTATGTAGAGGGGAAGATGTAAATTGAGTTAAATGTCTTACGCCACATTAATTTGAATGATGAGAAAGCAATAAAAAGTATTATTTTGGGACTAAAAGATATATTATAAGGAAATGGTTGAGCAACCGCCTAACGTCATAATCTCATTAATATAGTTGGGCTGCAGTAAAAAGCGGCCATAATAGACTTACGTAGGCGTATAATAATCGTATTAAAAGCGTGCCTTTCACAATACGGAGCAAGGTAAACTTTTAATGACTTTCCACACTCACTTTGGCTCATTCCTGTTGAATGGGTCGTTGAAGAGAGAGGGTAGAAGAGAACTTTGTATGCGGTAACAGGTCCATTCGGCTCCACTGGGCCTTGCCAACTGATTTGAATACTGTGGGAAGTGAGGGAGGCGCACTGTGCATTTCTCGGAGGAGATGATGGAGCTGGAGTGGAAGATGAAGAGAGAAAAGGAGAAAACCTTTTTCGTTATAACCATCAGATCAGATCCAAGATATTTACGCATGTTAATTAAATCACTTTTCCATAAAGATTCCCTAATTAATGCTTAACCTTCCTTTCACCAATTCATGCAAATTCCGGGAAAGAGCAATTACAAATTTGAACTTTTCATTTGAGTCTGCCCTTCCTTACGAATTTCCTTGGCTTGACTGACATTAAGCAGTAATGAAGGGGAAATTTTTGGACTAAAAATGTTCTCTCTTTAGACTTGGAAGAGTGAACTGTGCAGAATAGCTTTAAGATGTGGAAGGGAAAAGTCCAAACCTGCTTCCGCCGTCTTAACAGTAAATGGTGTGGAAAGAGGACCGACTCCAGCCACGTTAAGCCCAGCTACTCTGACTTCATAATGAGTGTACGCTTTCAGTCCATGAATCACTGTCTGGCAGCAGTCATGCTCGCGGACTGCGGCTGAATTATTTTTATTATTGCCACGAAATGCAGCGACTAATGGTACCAGAATCACGTGGGACTTCCCGTACTCGGAGCTGGAAAATAATAAAATTTAACAATTTTCCCAACGACTTGTATAAATTGTTTGCATTGGCCATGCAAAAAGGAAAGTCCCTCAATTGGCCCCTTTCACATTTTTTATTTACACTGCTGAACGTGCATTTCTTACTCAATTTTTTTTCTTTGGCTTACATGTTTGTCCCAATTACAACTCGATAGGCGAGAATCCGTCCGTATGACATTTGGATTGGGATGGGGCTCCATGAGATCTGAATGATGCTGGAAGAAACTGCGGAGGCACGTACCTAAAATAATATTCGAAAGAATTGTTCCTGCTAAAGTGCGCCCCGTCTTCCCACATAAAAAGAGACAATGGAGGAAAGAGGAAATGGACTACATTCAAAATGTAAGGCAGTATTAGATGAAAAAAGCGACACAAAATCAATGACCTCAAGGAAAAGGAGAATAAGCAAAAATCCATTCAGTCAAGAAAACAAACAAGAAATAAGTAAACCAAATAGATAAAGTCAAATATACTTGCCGGAAGTAAAATGCAATTGAAAGGGAAAAGGAAAAAATATTTTTTTACTTCTGATTCCCTCCCGTCGCGATTTTATACCTACTGCGTGAAGAGACAAAAAAGCACATCCCTACACGAATATGCACAATCATCCTTATGCGATACAGTTTTCAAAGTAAACAGAAAAAAAGTGTGACGAAGTCAGAGTCACATATAAGAAAAAATATTGTGTTGTGAAGTGCTTCCAGCAAGGAGAGGAAAACAAGAGAAATCTTGTCAACTGACAGCAAAATGTTGTTGGCTCTCAAACGCAGTGATAATACAAAAAATCACAAATAGCGCTTTAGCCTGGTTCTGGTATAGGAAAGCTCTACATATAATTACAGGGGATGTAAGGGAATGACCATAGAAAGTACGCTTGTACTTATTGTACATACATTGCTCGGCGGAACTGACGGTGGCACATTGGCAGTACGGACAAGAAGATGCACGGAAGGTGGCCCACTGCCTGCAGAGTTGATGGCATGGACACGAAACAAATACACTGATGCTGGGCTTAAGTTGTCGACTTTCACTTGAGTCTTTTCACCCGGAATTTCAATCCTCCTGCTGTAGTTCGGATTCTCTGATGACTCCGAAAATTCCAGGACGTAGCGGAGGATTGGAGGGGATGCTGCTGCCAGGATGGCTGTTGTTGTCGCTGTTGTGAACATTGAGGTTGCTGTCGTTATTCCTCCTCCTGATGTGGTAGCGGCTGCTCCCCCCGATGCCGTTGATGTTGTTGCAAAATCCCCTGGGACATGTACCGTTTCTGACAAGCCCGAAATGGGTGTTCCTTCATGAGACTCTTTCCCAGAGAGATGTACTGGCGGATCCCACTCCAAAAATACACGGCTTGCTTGTGGCGATTCCCCTCGCATAAGTCGCAAATTCAGCGGAGGTCCGGGAGGCTCTGGTAATTGTTTTTATACAGGTCACTTCTCAAAACTAATTACACTCTGAGTTGCTACACGCGCTCCACAACATTTTTAATGCAATGGCTCATGTTACCCCATCATACTAAAGCCTATTTCTTACCAGTTACAACACCGAGCTTTGTTCTGTTCTCCACTTTAAAACTGGTTGACAATATTACATAAAAAACCTTCTTCCTGTCAGTGTTAATTATCCACCTGATTCTAATCAATCATATGATTCTCAAAGTTTATTTACCTTCAATCATAAACATTTTGCATATGATGTCACTCTGACATTACTCAGATATAACTTTTGAAAGGCGGGAAGAGAATGAAGGCAGTGAAAATTGTATAAAAAGGCAGGTGCCATTCCATATAAAAACGACGTGAACTAGCAGTATCTGCTTTTTTATGCCGAATCATAAAAATAAGATAAGCCATCAATCCTTTTCTATTTTCTACTTCGTTCCACCATCATTATAAAAACAGGAGACTCGCTTCTTCTTTTGCTTTCAACACACTATTTTCATTTCCTTCCAGACGCTAACAATTGAGAAGAAGACTGAAAATTTACTTTCAAATCAACCGACGTCACTCTGCATTAAGGTTTATAGGAAAACAGTCTATTCCGTAAAACGAAACTCATTAACGGTGACGGGGAATTGTGCCCAAAATGGAGATTTTTTTTACTTACACAAGTAATTCGCTCTGGGCCTTCTCAAATATAAATTTCGCAGGCTGTATATACTACCTTCCCATCAATATTCCTGGTTTTTGCTATATCAAACGACAAAGAATCATATCCGACAGGGAGATGATGTCGTAAATGAAAATGTAGGGTAAGAAATCTTCTAGAAAATCTTTCTTCTAAAATATGCACGGTGTAAAACGTTTTTTTAAAAAATGAGTTGTACCCTAAAAAACTCAGTGCTTGGCATTTTTGGCATTACTTTTACCACCAGTTTTTTTCATCATCTTACATTTCAGGCATACTTTTCACCCAAAAATGTACATATACTTTCTCCATATAGAGTATCTCGGTTCCTTTTTGATAGCACATTTTTTTCTATTTCACACATTCGCTATCATCGGCATCTTCTGAACCTCTAAGAAATCCAATAAACGAGGGAGGGGAAAACCGCGGGGAAAGAATTCACTAAACAAAATAATTTACATACCTTCAACAACAAGCCGATACGTTCGGGAAACCTTCCCCAGAGAATTTGATGCGGTGCATTGATACAAGCCACTGTCATCACTTCGTATGTCTTTCATCACCAAAGTGGATCTTGTCTTTCTCCCATCACTTGCCACCACGGTGTGAATTCTGCAAATAAATTGAAAGAGAGTAAAGAAAAAAATTTCGGAATTACAATTCCAGACTATACATTTTTTGGGTCGACTGCTTTGGGTTTGGGTCTAACGATATTTATGGCATTTCCTTTCCAGCTTTCCACCTCTTTCCCAATATGTGTTTGCATGAACCACTGAGTTAAATGGGTTTTCCTTTCCATTTCTCCTTTTCCCTCAGCAACCTTATTTTCTTCCTCATTCCCATCACTCTAAATTTTTTCTCATTTCCTCTGAATTAAAAATCAGCTGCATTCTTGATTTGGTAGAAAAGCGAAGATGAGAAAAGTACATTTCCTTTTAATAAGAACCCTTTCTTGGAAAAAGTATGCCAGTTTGAGAAACCATTTTTTGAATTTTTATTGACGTTTATGGCGCACCTCATGCATTCGCCAGCACATTTTTTTCGTCCTACGAAAAAACAATATTTTCCTCGGGTACTATGCCTCTAGTCACCAAAAAAAGGTCTCCTACTCGTATCCGCCTATATCCGAGCTGGCACTTGATTTTCTGGTTCGAAATGCATACAATTTACACACAAATGCATACACATAAATATTATTTCCCGTCAATACAGATAACACCATATGGGGAGTGGAGTATAACACGCTGCACCCAAACTAGTCAAGCTTGCTGAATGTGATGATGAAAAATAATATTATGTTGATGGGAAAGAGATGTTTCTCGCTTCACTAACAGAAAACTCCCCCTTTTCTTCTCCATCTCAATCAATACATACAGGAAGCATAGCCATGGAGGTTTTTATTTTTTCACTAGTTTTCGTCGAAGTCTTGAAAAAAAGTCACTAAGAGAGAGAGATGCGGAGACATAATAATAGCTGAAGCTGAAGTCTCACAAGAGCAGCAGCAGGAAGATGCTGTGCGCTTATCCTACAGGTATCCCCTGGAAAGGAGAATGTAGTGGGAGTCGTCTTATGTAGGAAATAAAGCTAAATGGGATACAAAGAGTAGGCCGGAAAAAGGCTACCGCCAGCCAATCTTATGGAAAGTCGCTCATATCTTGTGTAATGAGTGGAAAAAGCAATCACCAAGATGGGATATGGAAGTCTTCCTGATTATCTTTGAAGATTTGATGTAGTGCAGTGAAGGAGGTGGTGGAAGGCAAGATTCATTTTGGAGAAAGAGAGCTCATAAAGCTCATATCCACATAGCCTCTTCCTATTTCTCATTCTCTTCCGCTATTATAAATAAATATACATAGAAATAGAGTCTCCTTTATACCGCCTCTCCTTTCTCGCTCCACTCTTATGATGCAACGTGCAATCAACTGTGACAAGTGCCAAACGCGCTTTGTAGAAAGAAGTAGAGATGGTGGAGAGTCGTGGAGAGAACATAATAATAAAATGGCATGTAGAAATACCTCCCAACAGCGCAAGGTGACAAACATGAAACTGCAAAATTTCGCAGAAGGTCTAATTTTGGCGAGTGCGCGTATAAAACACATATCCTATCGCTAATGTAAATTTCATAAACATGAGACCTACTTATTGTCATCTGCACAAGTATGTATCACTATCATTAGTCAGAAATGGAAGCGCTTGGTGAATGGGAATGGAAATGAAATTCGTATCGATTTTAGGTGGAGAAAGTGTGGGTGAAAATAATCATTCACATTGTGAAGAGTAGAGGAGCGTTGTATTTTACGGCGGAAGCAAATATGCTCTACTCTCTGTATATGTCATTGCCTTTTCAACGGATTGACAGTTGACAGCAGCTTTCATCTTTATTAGGAGGTAATGCTTTGGGAAAAGGTATAATATGAAAGAATGATAAATGCGATATGAACTACAGTTACTATACGAAAAGATCACTCCATTCCGAAATATGTATTACCTGTTGGCAGCTACATTTGTGAATAGAGTGAGTCCTCTGGACCAAGCTATGGAGACTGGAGACGTTGAGACAGCTTCGCAAATTACTTCGTGTGTATTCCTCAGAGTTAGGGTTACCGTGGGGGCTTCACTTCCGACGAAGTAAGGCTGGACTGAAAAGCGGATTTGCCGAAATGGGAATCATAATTATTACTATCTATAACTTGGAAGACTGATGATGATGTGCAGCCAAATAAAAGCAAGTTATTTTATTTTGTGGGAAACATTATCACAACATAAATCAATTCGACGTGTCACTTGGTTTCCGCACTGTCACTTACCATTTACGTGAAGGTGGACTGTTTTAGATAAGCCCGATCCAATCCCATTATTTACACTACACATGTACTGGCCCGCGTGCACCTCCTCTACGGAGGAGAAAATCAGCGAGCCATTTGAAAGAGATATCCCCTGGGCTATTGGAGACGGCCAGATTTTTTCAATAGGCTTCCACTGCGGCTCAATACCCTCACCTGTCAAATTCATACCAGCGTTCTTTATTCTAGAAATACTATAGAAAATGGTTTTTAGGCGGGACTACTCGTTCTGTTTGACAAGTTGTATAGTCAGGTACAGGTAGGTATGTAAACACTATTTCAGCTTTAGTGTTTTTCCGCTGTTTGAAAACTGAAAAGCGTTGGCATAAACCAAAATTATAGAATGAAATAGGTATGTCCCATCTTAATTTTTGGAACTTAAAGCTAAACCGCCACCAACTAGAGTTTCTCTTCCGATGAGTGTAGTAATCGTAAAGCTATCTCGAGTCAGCGGTTATAGAGCGGTCATGGCTAACGAACCTGTAAATTTTGCCCACGAAGCCTTAGGCGTTGGTATACCGTGGCCAACACAATCAAACCGGCTTTCACTCCCTCTCGACACGTTGACATCCTGCGGCTCGGAAAGCCATCGCGGTGCCACTGTGGTGGGAAAAGAGCAGAACATCCACAATTTTTTTACCAAGTCCCAACGGAATGGTCATCAAAAGCATGAGAACTCTAATACAGTTTATTTACATTCTGAAAAAGCGTTGTAGTTACAAGTGTGTGTCTACACATAAAACTCAAACTCAAGTACACTCACAATAATATTTTTTCATGTTATATAGGTAGCATAACAAAAAAAAGCCAAACGTTTTTTACTACACGACATGACCCAAGTATAAACAATGTTCACGGAAGCGAAGCGATAAAAATAAACTAGGATAACTGAAAGGTACACAGGTAGTGTTTACTTTAACGTTTAGAATGATTTCCATTCCAATGATTTACTTTTTGCATTTGCATCCAATCCACATGCACACATTCTTGCTATTTTTGGTCCATTACAAGAGTTTGGTAATTTCTAGATTTACTATTTACTATTTACTTACTATAAAAGGTACACTTAATTTCAATTGCAAATCCATTTTCCTATTCATCCATTCACCTCAGTGTACTTAGGTTGGTGAACTTGAATGAAAACGCAAACAAAAAGCTGGTCTCACAATGCAGAATATAATATGCAATCGTTCCATTGAGAAAAACTGAAAATGATAAACATTTTTACGTGCACTCCGACTCCATTCTTCTTTCACTAGGGAAAGCACTAAGAAGGCGAGAGTGAAAATTGTATTCCATTTCACACAAGCGTACTTATAATCAGTTGAGTACTTTTCATATCGCCATCATCATCACCGTTCCAGCCCTCCCATTTCACTAGCCTTTTTCCCCGTTACCATTTTGGGGAAGCCATTTGGCTCGATAAGGCTATTGTCACGGTTGTGTATGCATTCTAGTGTGTTTGCTGTCTTGCACTAGCTGCTTTTAAAAGGCTTCCATAAAAGTGGTACAGAAATGGAGGAAAAGAGGAGAAAAATGGGACGCAGAGAAGAAATAACGAAAGCAATGGCAATCTTTTTCAATCAAACACATACAAAAATGTTGACTTAGACATCTGTGACAGATGTGCAAATAAAATAGATAAAGGGTAGGGAAAAAACTCATGCGTGATATGTGTGAATGTGTGGTGCTGTGTTTATTTGCATTTATGTCGGCTCACGAGATAAAAATATACAACATTCGTTTACTGTCTCACTGAAGGTTTGGTGTTCTCTCCTCTTCCTGTGTGGCACATTTTTCTTTTTTTCTTGGTAGAGTCAGCCTGAATTTTTATTATGCAATTTTTCAACCAAAAAGCCTCACTCACAACAAATTCTTTAGATTAAACGTTACTGTCAGAGAGAGGAGCAGTCATTCGAGGGGGAAGGGAACTAGTGACAAACCTGAATTCAATTAATGAGAGTTACTGATGAAGTGATGAAGATATGGTTTCTATGAAAGCACTTTAGGAGAGAACGTATCGACAGCTGAGGAAAAAAGTGGCCCGAAAACGGTATTGAATAACGATCCGATTAAGTATATTTTAGTAATGAACAAATAAATGGGCTGTTCCTGTTCCTATTGTCTAATGCAGGAGTTTGCATGAAATTGTCCATATCACACTACATGTTGTCCATCAGCTTGAGTATTCCTTCTACTTGTCTTTTATATTCAAAACACAAATATGTAGGTTGCTCAATAGACTGCAAAAGTGCTCCCATACTGAACAAGAAATCCAACTGCCTTGCTCAAAGAAAGTTCATTTTTAATCCGATTCGAATCCAGCTGGATTAAGCATTTTTTTCCAGCTTCAAATATCTGAACCAATCTCAGCATACTCCTGCTACAGAAACGCTGACACTTCTGTTTTTTCCTGGTGATTTGCTCGCCAAAGGAAATCTTACATAGTGTCAAAAAGACTTTTAGATCATCTCCAATTTTTTTTCTAAATAGGACGCATCAACAGCAGAAAGAAAGCAATTCTGTATGTCATTTTACGATTCGCGACAGGGTATAACAACGTTCCCCGTTGTGTTCAGTGAGAAAGTCAGGCTTAAAAATAAGCCCTTTTTCTGTCACTCAACCAATGTTTCATCTAAATATGTGACATAGCTCTTTTGCAAAGGAAAAGTACTGAATAAAAATATCCCGTTTTACATCACACCATTTGCATACGAACTGACAGGGAAGCGAATGAAAAGGGAGTTGAGCGAAGACGACGATGATGATGATGCCGTCGAGTATAAAATACTTTTTTGTACAGACATAGGTTTTATACGATACTCAACACCCAAGTTCCGCCAATTCTGATAAAACAACAGCTGAAAATTGTACGTGTACTTGATATAAAACGAAATGCATTGGATAAGAATACATCGAAGAAGCGTCTTCACATCAAAATACAAAAAATGTCCTTATCAATAATTTTTAGGAGAACACAACTTTTCATTGAATAATCATCAGAGAAAGCTCCATCTTTTTCTTCAAAGAGAGCCGTCTCCCTACAAAAAACCAAAACAGAGGAACTTCCATTTTTTTCCTACTGCCATGCTCCACGTAGCATACAAAATAGGTAGTGAAAACGCCCATGGCGCATTCCTGAGCGACTCAAGCTGAAACAATTTTTTTATTCTACAAAACTACTTAGCATTCATTCTAAAATAGGGTCACTGTAACATTCAAAAGGAGGACTTTTACTGGTTATCTTGAGTTCATCATACGCATCGGGAGAAAAAAAGACGCATGCAGAAATATACAAAAAATTGTGTGCTCTCCACTACTGTTACGAAAATCGCATCCCAAATTATATTCCCTATCACAAGGCACTACACGAAAAGGAGGGAATCGGAGGAGTATGAAAGGTCGATTGAGACAATATTAAATTTACATAATATCATGGTACAGTTCAGCAAAAAAGAGTAGCATTTTTAGAGGGAAGGAAACGGTAACAAAAATCCGACAGTGGGATGACTCCCTCATACAAAAAAAATTATACGTATGCAAAAACGAAAAAAGAAAATTTTCAGGTCGTTCCTTGCCCAAAAAAATGTACAGTTCCTTCTCTTGTCATATATACATTCCTTTTTTTTAAAACTCATCGTAGCAAATCATGCAGCTGTAGTAGTATCTTTTTTATAAGAGAAGAAGCTGATTGCAAAAAAAAGTTTTGTAAGATAAAAAACAGACTACATTTTTGTAGATGGCTTCCCTTCCCACTTCATTAGGATTCACAGGCGATCCTGGGGAAAAGAAGGCTGAACAGAGCGGCTTTGTTATATGTCAGTGCTCTCCAAGTCAGGAGTGGGTAGAAAAGCGTTGAATGCTCAATTTACCCACTAACAGACTTTGTTCCCCAGCATTTCTTTTACGATGAGCTGCTATATTATATTTATATTTATATTTATAGATGCGGAGGCAAAAATAATATTTTTTTTTCTCGGAGAGTATAGAAAGTGTTTCAAAAGTTCACCGTCAATTGGCCAGCATCACGACTCAAAAATCAAAATGTCTGATGCCTACTACGGTTACCTGGAAGGAGGTAAAGGTGTGAGCAGATAGGGAGGAAATGTGGAGAAAAAAGAGAAAGGATTTTTAGTAGTAATCTTCTATACGGTAGAAGTAGTAGTAAGATTATATACAATTCTAAGTTGTTTGCTAAGTACAAAAGTTCAGTTTTGCTGTTCAGTGACTAAGAAAAAATGAGTAAATAAAAGTAGCTCACAAGAATATATTACGAGTAGAATATCGTCTTATACATATTTTACAGTAATTAATATTAATAAATAATCATAACGTAAATAATTCCGTTATTGATAGTCTCGGATATAAAGAGGCTTTCTCTGTAAACAAGTTACTAAGCTGAAAGTAGTTTGGTATATAAAAGCGGAATCTGCATGTTTATGTTTTCATGAAGTCTTCGTTAAAATTAGAGTGAAGGTGTGTAGTATCAAAGAGGCAAAAAAATTAATTTTTCTTTTGTAATACACTAAACAACTTTTTTTCTTGTCATTTTTGGAAACGAAATGTCTTACCTTGCACGTCTAGCTTAGCGGAGAAATAGGTTTGGGAGGCGGGGTTGGAAGCAAGACAAGTGTACGTCCCAGCGTGCTCTGCGGAGAGTGAGGAAATTCGGAGAAGGGTTGAGTAGGGGTCAAGGGTGGAGATTTCGATGTTATTTGTCCAAGGATCATCATCTTTAGTCAGTTGCTTTTCATCTTTATACCAGGTAAACTGTATTGGCAAGTCTCCTTGGGATACCCCACATATCAGCCGTGTCATCATACTCTCTCGGAGTCCGTCTTGGAACGAGAAGGGTTCTATCTTTGGGGGAACTGGAGGAAGCACATCCCCAGAATTTTAGTTTAAAAGCTTTCATTTCATTCCACTTAGCTAACCTTAATTAATATTTTACATAGTTGTAGGATATAAAGTAACTAGATTTCTTTTTCTTTCTTTTTGAACGGTGATAGGAATTTTTGTCTAGAATCTTATCTAGAATGTATATCTGACCATTTGCCCGATTGAACCTTTGAGCACATTTTTCGTTCTATTCGTGAATTTTTCTTTTTTTTAATTTCTGGGAATTTTTTCTTATGAGATGAAGACCACTTAGAAAGATTAAAGCGTTCATTCCAAGAGCTTCTTCAGCAAACTGTGAAAACTCACACTAAGTGTATATCGCATACCAGGCTGATCACAATTTCGGAAAATACTTTTGTAATTGAGTAGTTAATTAGTTTAAGGCTAACTTATTATGTGTATTAGCGCAGAGTGAACAAGAGCAAAAGTAAACCTTAGTGTGGTTGGCTGAGAAAAACAGGCACGTTTGAAATAAAACAGAGTTTTTGTATAGCATATTTATGCTTTCACTATGGAACTGGTTTCTCCAAAGAGAAAGAAAGAGTGAAAAGAGAAAATAATCGGCATTGCATAGCCATTCAATGCTGAACTGTGAATGTGTAAAGAGTAGCATAACAATCATCAAACATTAAACTGTCGGGTCACGAGCAAATCAAATGACAAAATTTTTAATTTTCGCACGTTACCAGAATACAGCCACTTAGCAAAGTAGAGAAGGGAGCATTTGCATATAGTAAAAAGAGGGAGAGAGAAAAACGAGTCCAAAAGCGGTGTGAAAGAGCATAGAAAATAGAGTGAATGGGAAAATTAAGCATTAATAGTATTTAACGATATTATACGAGAACATTTCCTCACACAAAAAAGAGATTTTTTAGCCCAATGACAAAAAACATTGTTCAAAACGAGGGAGAAAAAACATTATCTTTTAAATAGGGCCATAGCAAAAGTTTTTTTATTCAAAAAACGAGCTACTCTACACAAAAAGATAACTGAAAGGTATAGGTATTATAAGGAAGTAAAAACACATATCTTATATTTGCATAATTTGGTTTCAAAGTGCAATTTTAAAATGTACCAAAAACAGTGAGTTTATGGCTCCGAAAAATTCGGCCAGCTGCGGACGAAGCATCGCAAAAATATCGACCTGCGTGGTACTCGGTAACTTTGTCAATTTTCAAAAGACTCGTGTACGGATCCGTATTTACAACGCTGAATGGACTATTTTTCTCAGTTTTCCCAACCTCACCCCCAACACCAGCAGATCCAATCATTCTCATTACGTCTGAACCGCCACCACTATCACTTGTGGTGAGTATGGTGGATGAGCTAATCGTCGTTTTCCACGAGGACGGTATCATTGTCCATCTTAGCTCCAGGGGAATGTCACCTGAGCTTATGGTGCAGACAAGAGTGAGTCGCTCTCCCTCTGCTACTTCACTGCTCTCCGGGTACAGAGTGATTCGCAACGGAGCTGCTCTCAATAAACCGATATATCACATAAATACCTTTCTCTTATACTCCCTACTACTGCTTAAGCATTTTCCTAGACACATGATGATCACACTCCCAGATAACGCTTCCTGTTCCTACTCTGCGAATTAATTCTCCTCACTTTTGTTTCTCACTTCACAGATCGGCAACTGTGTGAGCATCATCATCTCTCCTGAATACTTTCCCTTGATGAACATACTACAATAAAAACTAAACATCCCTTTTATCCTTTTGTGTCGCCTGCTTAACAGGAGCCTACGCAGCTTTTCACTTTTTATTTCTCGCGCCCATGCGACGTGTGCCTAACTAGTGGAGTGTGGTGAAACAGAACCGAAAATTTTTTTCGGCCATTATCGCACGTGTATAATAACCAGTAATTATTAAGCACTTTCCCATTCCAGAAAATCCTTAAACACTTTGAATTAGCGATTTACGTAATATTCCACTTGTCCCTTTTTTACTATAAACTGGGCTCTGGGATAGGTCCTACTCTTTTGTGCTGGTGTGAGAATCGAACATATGTCCTCCACATGATAAAAATGTTTCTTTACGCTGACTCTGATATTATAGTGCTTTGGTGATGCTGCAGCAGAACTAGAACCAGAACGCTCATTTTCAACTGCCGACGGACTGCGGCAAATTTTTTTTCTACATTTGGGGCTCCTGATAAAATATTCTGTTTGAATATCTTCCATAACTTTTAATCGTCCTGAAGAATGATCGGTGTATAGAGGAATGTCCCTGTCCCTAGTACAGCGCCTAGTCTTTAAAAGAGGTCATCGCTAAAATGTGCCCCTGGAATACTATCCTATGTGCTTCCCTTGCATGGAAGAACTCTGATAGCGCTCATTTCATTATTACGTTATTAGCACTTTTCCTGGAAAGAATGTGGGATTAGAAGAATTTCGTTGGTGTGCATTTTCCAGAAAATTATTTAGCTGTCTTACATATCTTCAAATGCAACAATCATCCCGGGGAATTTAAAAAGCCTCATTATCTAACTGGGACCTTCCACTGTATATAATCCTGCATGTAACTAGATTGAGTGTTATTGCTTTACCAGATCTCGTACAAATATAAAGTAATACATAAAAATTGTGAGAACTAATAAAGAATTCTAATTATGACCGTTTTTTTGCACATTCGAGTTACGATTATACTATCCGCATGATTGAAAAGAATACATCTTTGCAGAATTTATATAGCACTCAAGTAAGTTATTTGACCTTTGCGCCTTCCTTCCCCACAAGTTTCAATAGGTCTCACCAGCGCAGCGATTGTAAAAAAGTTTTGCTCAATCATAATCACTAAAGCTTTAGTGGGAAACTAGAGGAAAAAACCGTAACATACGGGAAATGAGTGAATGAGCGTTGTTGGAGCCCGGATGTTTTCTTCTCTATGACTTAACTTTATCTACTGCCTAACTAGTCAGTGATCCGCTCAAACTTTCTACACAACACGATTTCTATTATTTATATATCAGCAGCGCCATCATCGCATTGCATCTTCTACATTACACGATTTACTAATATCCCTACACACTATAAATTCTGTTCTGGATGGAACTGCAAATATGTACCCATTTTGACTCATCATATGGCTGTCTAATACACTGACTATTTCCTGCTACACAGCGCTGTTATCAAATTTGAAACGTTATCTGAGCCATTATCTGTCTCTACTTTCTGCAATTTTTATCAACTTGTCCCATCTAATATTTATGGCTTCTGATATTCCATATTCCCGTAATAATTTCTTGCAGGAAGCTACACTTCCCGAGAAAAAAAATAGTTTTTCAGTCTGTTTCCTGCTGCCACTTCAGATGCTACCGTCTTGCCCACGAGAATCCTCAGCAAATTTTTCCTCTTTTTCCTTTTTTCTCTCTGAAAAAATCTTCTTTTAAGACAGAAACAACAGATGACACGAAATGCCGTCCCAGACACAATTTGGTATTAACACTCCTTCCCCGGTATACTACTTACAGTATCGCTTCACTATCATCCAGAATAGTATCTGTTTGGAGATGACGAGGTTAAGTTCAACTTACCCACTACATTGACCTGAATTTCGCGTCGGGCTGTTCTACCCTGCATGTCCATTATGGAGCACCAATATGTTCCTGCATCCGTCTTGTCTACGAGGGAAATGACCAACGTCCCGTTCGCCGCTACCCTGTGTCGCTGATTCAAAGGAAGCTTCTGACCATCTGCAACCAGTCAAGTAAATATTAAAACTGGACCGAGAAGAAAACTGCCAGATCATCTTATCTTTCTTCCTAGGACACAGCAAAAATTTGTCCATATCCATGCACTTGAAAATGATGCGCCTGTTTTCCCAAAAGGTATACCTATGTACGTAGGTATGTGCATATGCAGTCGTATATTGTATTGTACGTGAATGAATGGGTATCCATACATGAAGTTTTTGATGGGGCCGTTATCGGCAACTGTATCCCACTTAGGAATGTACAGGAAGCAAAAGAACGAGGATGCTCCAGTCTCGTCATAAACTTTTCCTTATTGCCTTTAATATTTAATGGGGATACAAGTGATACGATATAGCTTGTTTGATGTTGTCGTAAGTTTCGTGGGAGCCAAGACAAATGTGTTTTCACCAAAAAAGGAAATGAATTCTATTGCTTTTGTGTACAGCGTCATTTCATGCAAGACCACACCAGTAAAATACTTATCCCACCCACCATTGCAGCTATTACTGGAAAGTCACTATCGTACGTTATATTTCAGGGGATGTGACTTCTGCACAGTTTTTGCCTTCCATTCCGCTCAATCCTCACTGGAAGTTACAGTCATTATTGCAGTTTCAGTGAGCGTACATAAAGTAAGCTTGCCTCGTTCTTTACACACTCCAACCAAACCACTGCTCCAACTCGGGTAAAACGTTATTTACACTGATCTCATTCTCTCTGCATGAGAGGACTGGAGAAAATTTCTTTTGTCTATTTTTTAACTTTGTCTTTACTCTTTACCTTCCCATTGTACTGCAAGCTATTGTTTGTAATGAGAAACCATCACATGTATAATGATAATATGTAGCTGGGCTGGAGAAGCACGCCAACGAAGCACTGCGCTATTTCATACTGTGCTTGAAATATCGTTTTCAGCCCTTCACTAAATAATTAATTATAAAAGCATGGCATGCTCTATTTGACTACTGTAATGGAGACAGAGAGGTAAAAAATCGGATTTCCCTGTGCCTACTGCCTACCCAGGCACTCGCACATGTTCTTCTGCGGGCGAAATTAAATAAGAACAGTGTATTACTATGTCCCTTCCCAAGTAAATACTCATTTAGGGGGAAACACAATATAAAAAGTGAAAGTGAATTACCTTTCTCCCAGACGGTTGCAGAGAAGGAAATAGGCCAACCGGCAATAGGGCAATTCAATGTGAAATATTCCGAGCTGATTGCAACCACAGGTGGGACCATTCGTATCCAAGGCGCTCCTAAGTAATATTGTAAAGATTAGACGTGAGCAAAACACACGGAATCAACGGGATGGAAAAAAGGGGATGTAGGTACGGTACGAGACTCTCCTTTCTAACATTACAACTCTGTTCATTCTCCGTGCTAAAATATAAATGAGACTTATTTTTTCTTGAACATGTTCTCGTCCTTGCTTAAAAATGAGATGGCTATTGTTTTAAGGAAAAATCTGTAGTTTAATCCACTTTTCTCCGGTTTTTGTCTAAGGAGTAGCTAAAGTAGATTCTCTATGTGCGTTGATGAAGGCATGTTAGTGCACCGCGAGTCATCATTTTCTTTTAGAGACGCAATAGAAAGAGTTGCAGCAAGAAATGTTCAAATGATAAACAGCTCGTGTTAAGGAAAGCTGCAAGATCCACTACAGTTAAAAGGCACTAATAAACGAGAGAGCTGGAGAAATAATGGAAACAGAAAGGTCACGGTAAAAAATTGCCATTGTTCCTTTTTCATCCGTTATCTCACAAGACTTTCCAGCGCCCAGTGCAGCAGAGAGACAATGAAAAATTAGAGTGATGAAGTAGCCGATTTTGAGTAAGACAGGCTTTGGCACTGGCGCAGCGGAAGAGATACGCCTTATCCTCTAAAACCAGAAAGGAATGTTCCTTCCGCTCTTTAAGTGTGCATTGGGAATTCCGGACGGGATAATTTCAAAAGTTGTAATGTGGCACTGCAGTGACACTCTCATCAAAAGCTTTATATGATGAGATTACATTTTGACCTTCTTTCCACCTAAAATTACTAACAAGAACCCCATTAAAGATCTCACTTTCATTTTATAGGTAGATCGGATTTTTGGCAGAAGCAATAAATTATGGAGTCCTGAGGGCATTCTTTCAATTTAGGCGCGTCTAACTCAAAAGGCTTATCTGATCACTGTTCTTCCCCATACATAACACACCGCGTCGCAGCTATTTCCATTCTCAATTTTGCTGGAAAATCAATTTGCTAAGAACGCATATATTTACCGTATATGTTAAGCCGAGCGGAATGAGAAAGGGATCCATTTCGATTAGTTGCCTTGCACGAGTACAAGCCACCGTCATCCACTCTAGTCTCACTGATGTTCAGGTAACTAATCAAATGCCCGTGGGATGTCATGTGGTCTCCAATCAATATTCTGTTCATTCATATATATTAAATTTTCCACTATTTTCCCATATCATTATCATCAATTTATTTAATAAATAGGTAAATTGAAAATGGGGCTGAGCACACAAAGGAGGTTTTAGGGTACGAGTCTAAAATGGGAACAAGTTATGGGAATACGTACCACACGGAATCTAGCTCATGTCTTAA
>JAHZND010004957.1:0-10499 GCA_027744115.1 Acrocyrtus sp. NNG-2020 | reverse complement strand
TCTCGTCAGTTCTTCCAATTTTCATAGGGTACAAATGTATTTGAGCGGACTGACTATGGCATGCATTCCTTTTTGTTTCGTATGAGCACATCACGGTGGCAAAGTTGCATAGCATACTAGTATAATAACGCTGAAAGAGTTAATTTGTATGGAATTTCTTTTATAAAGAATAGCGATATGATTATTCGAATTATGAAGGTTTATTAAACGAATGCCTAATTGCACGCTTCTTTGCTACGATAAATAAACTCACACACCCACAATCTCAATACTACTTTCAGTCTAGCGCACACGAATACTGGCGAAATGATTCGTGATAGCATGATGCGATGATGCTGTAATTATGTTTCTATTCTGCGAACTGAGGAATTTACATTTCGTAATGATTTCCTTTTCCATTGCCTCACAAAGTCTCTGTCACTGGCATGATAGTGGCTTGTATTTTGTGTCTTTGGTTTTCCGGATGAGATAGATGAGGCGATGGTTGACTGAATTTGTATAGTGAAAATTATAACTTTCGATATTTGACACACATGATGACACATAGTATATCATCAGCGGCTTAAGTTCACAGCCACAAAAAACAAAGAAAGGGCAATAATTGGGTTAATTAGCAATTTGCAAAATTATTGAAGTACTGCTGAAATGCCAGACACTGAAAATTAGAATTCTTTGAAAACTGAGTCATATTATGCATATCATATACTTGCTTGTTGAGTCATATGGAGCAACGAAGTAAATTAGGTGGGTAGGCCATTAATTAGGTAAACTGTAATTTAGAATTAGGTACCCATACTGTAGACCCAGATCAGGGAAGCTACAAAATTGCGAGATGCCTGATAACTCCCCAAAATTATCGTACCAGCATGGTATGATGCATTGCATATGCAACTAATTTTTAAACACATCTACTTTTGCAGCCATCTACCCACGGATCAGCAGGAGACACTCATACTGAAGGAGGAAGTGTAAAATTCGGCTGGATCAAAGGTGTTTTTGTAAGATGTCTTTTAAATATCTGGGGAGTGATGCTGTTTCTTCGCTTGTCGTGGGTGACTGGACAGGCTGGAATTGGTAAGCACGGACTTCCGGTGAAATAATGAATATCTTAAATGCCCACATAATATTTTTTTGTTGCCCTCTTAACGTAATACGAATAGATGGATAGTTTGGATGTATGGGTAGTGTTGACTGAGTTAATCAAATGTAAGTACTTGGTTGGGAGAAATGAAAAGTTCGCGGTTAGCACTAATTAATTTATTAGGTTCTAATTCTGATATAGGAAACTTTATGAACTGTCTTCATTAGGGATATCCTATTTTTTTAAATTGCTAAAAGAACTTACAAATGCAAATACAAAAAATAAGGAATTGGATTAGGATCCGAGGTTGTAAAAACGACCATTTAAATTTTAAATGCCCATAAAATGTACACATTTCTAATCTCCCTGGACTCAATGCATTGTTCCCGTTTTCTGCTGACATTTTAGAATAGTGTAGCCAACACTGCGTAGTTGTATACGGAACAATAGACTTACAAGTTTTGCTACAAAAATTTTAAACTGTTTATGAAATTCAGGTCAGGCCTGGGTTGTAATTTTACTTGCAACTGCGGTCACATTTATCACCGGTTTATCTATGTCTGCTATCAGCACAAATGGCCAGATTAAGGGGGGTAAGCAATCATCAGTCAAAATCATGTTAGCTTTGGGCCATATAGAGTTTGGTCTTGGTGTAAAACTGTTCAAAGGAAAAAGTCGAGCTTTTTGCTTGATTTGCGACTAGATCTAGATGAAAAAAGTATTTTAGTAGAATTTAGACCTTAGCTACGTATACACATGCTACATGTGCCGGACGTCTAATTTTACGTAAAATGTAAACTTGTTTGTAGACGATTAGTCTATTAACTTAGTATTAGTTGGGTGTAGAAGTAGAGGTAAGACCTGCCAGGCCACACACAGCACAAAACCGCAACCAGTTAGTTGGTAAACTGCTACTAATGCTAATTTTGGATATTTATGTCATCGTCAATTTTATACTGGCAGTAATAATAATAAGTAGAAATAGTACCGTGATGTAGGATGTAGCACAAGCCTAAAATCAGAACATACAATTTCTTGAATTTTTCTTAAAAATCTAGATTGAATCATATCGCTTCAAATGTCTCATGCGAAAAGCTTCTTGTAGCCATTGTGCTATATGGCATATAAGTAGTTTTAGTTTGTATTTATGCAGTATCAGACAAGACACGATTTACTGTAGCTGTGGTAGATTATAAACATTTTTTCTTGACTGACTGCAAACTTCATTATCAAATTGATGCAAACATCCAGTTCATAATGCTTTTCTCTTCCTTTTTGACAGTCAAAGAAGGGAGGTTCATAGTTTTATTCATATAGCTGGTAATTAAAATTAATGTTAAGTACAGACTATTGACTCGTTGACCGCATAAAGATGTTTGTAGTACTAAATTATTAAATAAAGATATGTATGTTTTACTCTTACTCTAAGATAATTTAATACATAATACTAACCAAGCACTGGCCCTGTCTCGAACCCCAATTAAATTTTAGTTGGTTAGGCTAACAAGATTGAAAAAGTATTCNTTACTCTAAGATAATTTAATACATAATACTAACCAAGCACTGGCCCTGTCTCGAACCCCAATTAAATTTTAGTTGGTTAGGCTAACAAGATTGAAAAAGTATTCGTAACGCGTTAATTTGTTTTAGCTCAAGCCCTGCTTATAATAGTATCTACGAGTGTAGTAACCTTCATCACATCCCTGTCAATGGCCGCAATAAGTACAAATGGTGTTGTCAAAGGAGGTAAAAACTATAACAAATTCGTTTGAATTCCAATATAAGTTCTAATACCTATAAATATTTCTCAATTGTTTTATTTTTCGCATAAATGTTGGGTTGGAATTGTACTGTACTTCATGCCTTTCTCACAATTTAATTCGAATGCACAAAAACAACTATCAACACTTCTTTGTTTCTTGGTTTTTGTTATCAGATGCAATATTGCAGTGTTTTTCGAAAACAAATGGTCAGCTATATCTATTTTCTTAAGGATATTCCTGTTTCGTTCTCGTTATATACGTTTCGTTTCACATAAGTTCTATCATTGGCTACTTGTAAAGCTTTCTGTGGTTTTCTATCTGACAAGACATCTTCCGTCCTTGTACAATGTCCTTTTCATTCGTCCTTTAAAATGCAGTTTCTGTTATTGCTTAATATTTAAAGCTTTTTTACTGAACAACTTACAAAGTTTTTGTTTCGAGGACTTATATTGAAGCTTTTATCATTATATTAACTTACTTTCTCATTTTAATTGAATCCATCTAATTTATTTTAAGTGAAAGATATTTAACTTTAATTACATTAATGCAAGCGAAATTAGCCACGTACTGGTGCTTTTCGTAGCTCGTAGATTTCAGAGCCAGTGAGATGTAATGAGATGTGCGAAGAATCACTTAAAGAAAGCAAAATTGCTTGATCATTGCTAGCTTCCCATTGTGCTTCGTATGCTATGCTGCATGCTAGCGCTTTTGATGAAATAAATGAAATGGCAAAGTGAAATGTCAGCGTGTTATAAATGCCAGGAGAAAGGATGTCGGTTTAACTAATGAGATTTTTTATGTGAAGGCGGTACATACTATATGATTTCGAGATCATTGGGACCTGAATTTGGAGCCTCTATTGGACTGATATTTGCTGTGGCGAATGCCGTAGCAGTAGCAATGTACACGGTAGGATTTGCGGAGTCTCTGGTTGATCTTCTGAAAAGCCTGGATACACAAGTTGTTGACGATCCCACCAACAGCGTAAGAATTATTGGAACTGTGGCCATTGTTGTGCTGACTTGTGTCGTCGTGATCGGAATGGAATGGGAAGCCACGGTAAATTAAAGAATTTCTTAATCTAATCTCTACTCACACTCACTCACCTAAAAGTATCCTTGAGTTTATGCAAACAAAAAGATTGTGCGGTATCTAAACGAAAGTATACTTTCTCTGTAACTTGTAGGCTCAAATCGGGCTACTGTTCATTTTAATAGCGGCAATGATAGATTTCCTTATCGGGTGCTTTGTTGGCCCTCTTGATGATGAAGAGTATTCCAAAGGCTTTGTTGGATTTAACAGTAAGGGACTGATAGAAAAAATTATTATAGAGTTTATGCGTGTTAAAGATTGCATTTGCCCAGCTTTCACTTGTGTAAATGCATAATCGTTGCATCTCTCTCTCTCTCTCACAGCGTCGGTTTTCTTGGAAAATTTCCAAGCGGATTATCGTACAACAAAAGAAGGCGACCAGGACTTCTTTTCTGTGTTTTCGATATTCTTCCCAGCTGCAACTGGTATTCTCGCTGGAGCTAACATATCTGGGGATTTGGAAGTACAGTGCATATATTTTTTATTGTATCCGATAATGGATTTACTATTCTTTTCAGGTTTTTATGCGATATAGATTAACTGACGATGTATGTACTTGCATTATTTATAGGATCCACAAGCGGCCATACCAAAAGGAACGTTACTTGCGATTTTGGTACTTATGTACATATTCAATGAGCTAGAAAATGTATTGTTTGCGTTTTGGTAATTATGTACATATTCAATGAGCTAGAAAATGTATTGTTTGCGAAGGATATGTACACGAGAGTTGTAAACCTGGGATATATTTTTTATTGTGCGGTTTCTTTTGCATTTCAGGTTACAACAATCTCGTACTTGGTATTCGCCTTAATTGCTGGGGCTGTCGTTGTTCGAGACGCTACAGGAAATTTCACCGTGCCCGAGTGGGCTGCAAACAACAGTCGAGGATATATTGACTCTACTTTCCGGGACTGCTACAATACAACGGAGACTGTGGAAAGCGCTTGCAAGTGGGGACTAATGAATAGCTGAAGATTGGCAGCAAAGTCAATATTGATTTTGTTTACATAGTCGCAGCCGTAGGCATGATATATATGTTGTCACTGCCTAACTATTATATTTTTTGCAGCTGAACTGAATTACATTGCCCCATTGATTTCCAATTTCTTCTTGGCTGCGTATGCCTTGGTAAATTTTAGTACGTTTCATGCATCTTTAGCTAAGCCTGTTGGGTGGAGACCCACATTCAAGGTATGAACTTTATGAATGGGAATATATGAAGTAGCGTTTGTTTACTAATGATATGGGAAATGCTAATAATATTTTGAAAAAATATGAAATTTATTTAGTACTACAACATGTGGCTAAGTCTGGTCGGATTTGTGCTGTGTGTGGCCGTGATGTTTTTGATAAGCTGGAAAACTGCGCTTTTAACATTTGCGGCGATCTTGTTTCTATACCTGATAGTTATTTACCGCAAGCCAGGTGAGTTTTGTTATGATACCTTAAGCCTTAAGCCGCTCAAAAGAGCTAATCAAAGCTTTCTCTTTTCTAAAATGATGTATATGTTTGCAGAGGTTAACTGGGGCTCATCTACTCAAGCTCAGAGATATACGAATGCATTAACTGCTGTTCAACAATTAAATAATATTGATGACCACGTCAAAAATTATAGGCCGCAAATTTTAGTTCTAAGTGGACTTCCTAGCTCACGCCCACCTCTAGTAGATTTCGCGCACCTAATAACGAAAAACTTGTCACTGCTAGTCTGCGGCCATATCGTTAAAGTAAGTTTGAGTAGTAGAGAAAGTTTTATGAAAGTTCTGCATTTGTTATTTCATACTCACAAATAATAATTGGCACGCTATTTTGTAACTGGTACAGGGCAACATCAATAGTCGTCAGCGAGCCGCTTTGGCCCAAGTTGCTCAAAGTTGGCTGCGGACTAACCGAGTTAAAGGGTTCTTTTGCCCTGTAGACGAAATGAACTTTGAAGAAGGAGCGAAAGCTTTGTTGCAGTCATACGGAGTTGGAAAACTTTCCCCTAACATTTTGCTAATGGGCTACAAGCAAAATTGGCAGACTTGCAATCGGGAGGAGCTACTCCACTATTTCAACACAATTCAGTAAGTGCATATGATTCATATGCAGTATTCATTCCAAATTCCAATAATAATTATGGATTAGTCCTACCAAGTACTAAACTGCGTTTTTCTTCCATTACAGCAAATCTTTGGACCTCCACATTTCAGTCACAGTGCTTCGGGTTGAGCTCGGTCTCGATTACAGCAAGAAAGTTACCTTTGATAATGAGGATGACGACGGCGATGCCTGGAACTTGATTGCAGAAGCAACCAAAAGCAAATGCTCCTCGGATGGGTCATTACCACGAAATCAGTCATTATCCCAAATGTCACAAGGTAAGTGAGCTGTCCACTCCGCTTTTCAGACCTTTCGCTAATATGATCGTTGTTGTATGATTAAACCACTCTGAAACTGAATGTCATTCTACTCCACGCTCTACCGATCTTAATGTCCGTACAATGTGTCATAACCCGTTTAATATCGTATAAGATAAGAATATATATATAAAAACTATTCAAATATAACGGCGTAATGTAACACGTCATATTGAATTAATGGCTGCCTCCCACGGACGTCAGAACTTGGACGTTATCTTAGTATAGGAGTTTGGAATAATGTCCGTGGTGAGTGAAATATTGTCTGTTTGTAGACTATATTTCTCTACCCTAACCTCTGATAATTTTCTGTGTAATAGTTATTTTTAAATTGCGAAGCTTCTTGTTGGTAGTACTATCTCTAGGCCAAGGCATTTCGATTATGTTTTATTATTACTTATATACTGACTCTTCAAAGTTCAAGTTATTTTCAGACTAGAGTTTTATTAGTTATTCCTGTAATAACCCTAAGTAGGAACAGTGACTGCTAACTAACGGCATGAATTAATTTATATTTTGTTCGACTGTTTGATTGGTAACAGTAATGTAGTTAATATAAGTACCTGTCTGTGTAACTATTAACCAGTGTATAGTGTAGCAGTAGTAAGCATGAGCTGTGATTCAAAGGTTATTACAGTTGGCTTTTATTGATTTTAAACTTTAGCCAGCAGCGGTGACATCCCGGCTTCAGGAGATTCCAAGAGTACTGTCGTGAGGAACTCGGAACGCAAGGAGAAGAAATCCGGACCGAAAAAGGATCCTGCGGCATTGTACAAGTAGGTTTGATTTGTGTATAGAATATAAATCAATGATCGCTTGTTATCTTACGGTTAGAGTAAACATACTATGTGCGATGTTTGCTTTGCAGGAGCATTGAAGGCACGCCTCTCTCGAAGGACATAATTGATCGGCTCACTCTATTCCAAAGGAAATTTAAACATGGAACCATTGACGTGTGGTGGTTGTATGATGACGGAGGTCTCACCTTGCTCCTTCCATACATCATAAATACACGGGCTAACTGGGCATCATGTAAACTACGGGTATTTGCGTTGGCTAATCGCAAAGATGAACTGGATGACGAGCAGAGACGAATGGCGGAAATGTTGGCGAAATTCAGGATAGATTACTCTGATCTGATAATGATTCCCGATTACAACAAAAAGCCGCAAGATAGTACAGTGGCGCATTTCGAGAACTTGATTGCACCATTTAAGAGTGAAGGAAATGGAATGAAACGTATGTATATAGCATTGAAAATAACATGGCTTTGTTTTGAACTAAAAATAGCCTAATAAATATAACAGAGATTGACATTTGTGAATGGAAATTTTTCTTTCAGCCGGAACATACATAACCGAAACGGAGCTTCTCACCCTGAAAGATAAGTGCAACCGTCACCTTCGGCTTCGTGAGTTGCTCCTTGAAAATTCTCGCAGATCGGATTTGGTTGTTATGTAAGTTGAATTTTTCCACACCATAAATACCGAAGTACGTATGGGTATACAAGTTAATACTTTAACCTTCACCTCATTCACATTTACCTGTAGGACTTTACCTATGCCGAAGAAAGGTATTGTATCAGCCCCGTTGTACATGGCATGGCTGGAGTTGCTGACATATGACATGCCCCCATTCCTTCTAGTTCGAGGAAATCAACAATCCGTCTTGACATTCTATTCGTAACAGTTTTTAAAGTATTTACTACTGTGAAATTGCTAGTTCCTATATGATCTGAGTTTTGTCAGTATTCCATTAGGTGAAAGAATCTCTTCCGTTGCTTTAAATTTAAAAAAAAAGACACAAACTGCTCCGAACTAAATAAAAACGTCGTATACAAATTCACACATGAAACATTAAAAAGGACACTGTCCGAAAAAAAATGTTAATTTCCGTATGGCTACGTTTCTTGTTAGGAGTTGAATGAAATTATTGTAACAAAAAATATGTACCTAGTTTCCAGGATAAACGGATGAACCGTCGTGAGTTGCAAGAATTTATTTTCAGGAATAGTTTTTAAAAACATTTACGGAACTTGAAGAAGGTTCGTATAATTATGTACTTGTTTAATTTGTTATCATCATATCGTTTACGTATTGATTAATGTATTAATGTTATCAGTATTTAATAACGGGCGAACTGGCATGGCGTACTGCTGTTTGCACATTTAAAAATAAAGTTTGGAATTACATTTAGATTTAAATTGAACAACGAAAATATTGTATGCGCTAACAAACCCAGCAGCATTACAGGTTTGAGTACATGTCAAGTTCAATGTTCTAAGGTACATTCCTTTCTTCGTAGAGACACCGGAGTAGGAATGAAGTTCATTAATAGTTATAATTAAGTTTAGTAGGGATACTACTTTAGCCCATCAAGTGCAAGTTTCTAAGTTAAAGTTCAAATGTAGTCGGCCATTTAACACTACATAGATGTAAAACGTATGTAATTAATTTTTGTTAACTAATGTTATCCTTTAGCACAATTGTATGTCTTGTATTTGTTGTGTGTGAAAGTGTTATCTGTGTTGAGCTACTTTCAATATTAAAGGAGAGGAGTAACGTCGGTGTTTTGGGGGGATTTTGAAAGGTTAAGCATAGTACACCATTTTGCATAATATGTATTACCTGCATTTTGTTTTAATCATTAATAGTTACTACATAAAGCTTTTTGTTAGGGTTAGTATTTAGCGAAAGAAGCCGGTTCCGTTTACTTAATTCCAAAAAATTCTTTCAACTGAGATTGTCCAATAAAATCCATTGTAAAAAGAGTGAAAAGAGAATATCGCTTTGTAGTTTAATGTACAAAAGTAACGTTTATTTAGGCACTTTGTATCTTTCGAAATTTGTAGCTGTGTCAGTCCCAGTACTTGGAGTTTATTTCCTCTGCAAAAGTAATAATTTTTAGGTTCACGGGATGATTTATTACCAGGAGAAAAAAAAGTTATTTCATGTAAGATGAGAGTGTTATAAGTCCTACCTGCTGCCTCATCCCACTTTAAATGCATTCTTAAAACTAGCTCTAAGGTTCCGAAAGTGGCTTTCCTCCCGTTAATTTCTTTCCACGTGTCCAGCGCATCTCTGTAAGCTTCCGCTGGCTGAATATCACCTTTGAGGAGCTTTTGTGTGGTTGAAAACATTTCCACCGGGTCTATATCCAGCCCCTCATAAAATGCTTTCCACTTGAGCACGTCTGTCTTCAAAATCTTTACGAGGTCGTTAAAATGCCGTCTTTCCACTGTCACAAATCAAGAGATACAAAATTTATATACTTTTACCACCAAAACCACATCTTCAAACTCACAGATAAATGTAGCCACTTCAATCTCAGATTAAAAAACCTGTTTTTTCAGGGCTGACGGTTTTCGAAACTCCGTTTCCGTTGAAAAACACTTTCCCGTTTCCGTTTGGTGTGGTCGGCGATGGGGACGGGGACAGTGGAGACGTAGGATTTGGATTAGACAAATTCTCAATTTTGTGGATGAGGTCCCTGTACAGAACCATCACGTTTGGCTGGCTCATGGCATTCACTAATTCTCTTGTTGCCCCAGGCCTATCGAAAATAAAATGAGTTAAAATGGCCTTCCAGCTGTAGCTGTGTAGAGGTAGCTAATTAGGTAACTGGCACAGTCTTAAATTTATGTTGTGGTGAAAATGGAAACCGCTTCCGTTTCCTTTCTTTGTTTACCTGGTACATATCATATTTAACAACTTCACTGTCCTAGATTTCCCGACGAGCTGGAATATTTCGAAGTCCTCCTTCTGGGAAATCAAGCCTTGCTTCACTAAGTAGTCCCCCACATGTCTGTAGTTCAGGTCTTCTATAATGTACGATCTGAGTGTGGCTAGTGCATGATTACTTTCCATTTTCGGTGCTTTTCACATAAACGAAAAAAGAAATCAATTTTCGGTATCAGTTTCCCCCTCCTTACAGATTTCGCTAATTGGTTCGGTGTACAACTGACGAGAAGCACTAGACGTACTACTGTAAAGAAAAAACGAGCACATAGAGCAGGTTAGCAAATATTTTTTAGCACGTTGCTTCCCCATACCCAAATTTTGTATTGCAACGTATATTTGCGATTTTTTTTCGTGATTTTCCCAAAAAAAAAATCTGTCAGGAAGAGAAGAGGCATGAGCGTATATATTTTTCTAAATAAAT
>JAHZND010004956.1:0-11505 GCA_027744115.1 Acrocyrtus sp. NNG-2020 | reverse complement strand
ATACTTATGTAATTTTACAGCTTGCAACAAAACAATGGAATGATCATTTTAATTGGCAACCATGCATATGCACCATTAAACATCAGCCATCCTTAATCCTTAGAATTTCGAAGGTCCGTAATATTTCTAAAAATAGTTGCTGTTTCGGCTGAAATTACTACAAACGAAGAGGTGGAGAAAGCAATAGTTACCCTTGCAGTTGCACTGTTTTGTTTAGAATTTAAATGTTCTATTTATGCACGTATAAACTTTAAATTCGTATTGGAATACAGATCACAAAACTACACACAGAACAAGTTATTCAGTTACTGTATACAAATCTACAGGTGGAAAGAAACATTAAAACGTAAATAAAAGGTGAAATAGATGAATGTCTTTACATTCAACATTGAATTATAGTAAGAATCATGTTCACTAAAAAAATTGGAGAAATACACAATTAAAACATTCATTCATTTAGCCTTCTTGATTCTAAAATATTATGTTTTTTATATATACCCTACACCTACTGAACCAAACTACTTCAATATCAAAGCAACCTACTACCTGCTAGGCTGCCACCTATGTAAAGGGCATAAATGGCTTCAGCCTCTTGGGGCATCGTGACACAATCCCTAAAAACGTCCTTCAAACTGCCGCTCGTTGATTACAAAAGCAGCTCATTTCTATAAACTATGTAGGTACATAGTTCATAAAACTAATTGATTTTACCTCCTGTCTAATTGTATCACTGTGCTCTGTGTAATTATATATGCACGAAATCCAACGCTCATACATAATATTAACTGATTGCAACTGGTACACGAAAAAGTAAACTCTCAAACAAATCCGTCGCTTGGAGCAAAAAAAAATGTGAATTTTGGGTGTGAACTGCATTCACCACCCTTTAAGCTGCGAACCTTGCCATTTCACGATTCCTTTCACCATTGCATTATCATTACGTTTCCCTAATTGTGCCTTTTTAACCAAAACAATTGCTTTAAAACTCCCCTTTTTCGTCCAAAGCAAGTGTTGCCTTGCTCAAGAATAAAATGAAAAATGATACACATTAAACGTATTACTACTACTACATATCTCTGAGTTCCGCAAACCCAAGGCACTAATTTTCATGTTTCTGATAATTTCTTAACTGATATGTCGATTCTTATGTAAAAAATACTCAAGTAGATGTTTTCTTGTATTTCTTATTATACATACACATATGTCATAAATACTCATTCTTCATTTTTATATGAAACTACTTAGGTATAATCATATAAAGGGTTTATGGTCTGCAGAAGATTCGAAGTTATACTTGCATTAGTAAAGTTAGGTACAGGTTACTTATTAACTTTTAATTTAAACTAGAAAGCAGCTCAAGCGAAGAATGTTCAATCACTGTAAAAATGCTGTCAGTTCAATAATGATCATTTAACATTCTCGAGTAAAAAAAACTTCCTTCAATTAGGTAACTGACTACCTACAAAATACCTATGCACACTAACAAAACGCATGTGCTCCCCCAATTCACATTTTATGATAATTGCTAGCTAAATACATCACATCGCTCAGGCAGTAAACACAGATATTAGATTTATTAGCAAACCGTCAACCACAAAATAGTAGTATTGCTTTTGCAATTTTTCATCAAATGAAAATGTTATATGCATTACTTATAAAGAAATCCCTATTTTCCAACCGTGTTGCCAACTTAAAAATAAAATAGTTGTTAGTTTTGTCGCAGCTAAAGCCATAAACCTCAAAAAACCGTCCTCTTGTCGCCAATTCCTTAAAAGGATTTTAGTCAAAGGGAGTGAAGAAAAGAAGACTGCAAAAATACTTTTACCCGCAATTCATAATCTCTCATGCAAAACAATAAAGATTGAACGTAGCGTAAGGGTAATAAAAAATGCCGTACCTCTATTTTCTTATAATAGGTTCTGCTTTCTTGCTGAAATACTGTTCGCATGATTTACAACAATGAAGAGACAAACGGATCTTTTTAACGAGTTCCTGGCACCGGACATGTTATTTGAGCTGAAGGNAGCTGAAGGTGTCTCGCCTACGGTATAAACCTTGATAACGTAGGCTGTGGTCTGGCACAAGTGCAATAATGATCATTCTTTTTTATCCTAACTAAACTTCTGATACGACACGAATTAAGAGTGAACCGTATGAATCTTTGCTGGAGCAACCCATCATCGTTACTAAAACATAAACCATGATCCTCCCTCAACTAGGGGACTAGGACGAGGAGAGTGAAATGAAAAATGCAGACAATTATTGTCCTTCCATGCAATGCAGCACCCTAACGATGATTAGGAGCATAGTAATATTGATATTAACCGTAACGCCGTCAGTCAGCTCAATAAAATCCTAGAAATTACTAAAGGGCCTAATTCCAAATTCGGAGAGGGGAACCTTTCTTTATGTATTACGTATTATCTTGATCTGCCATTTCTTTCCTGTCTATGTACGTACCAACTAAAGTACCTATATAATGCCGTATAGCTGCTAACAGCATTTCAATTTGTATGATACAAATTGTATGTATTATGAATACATGCCAGCCACATTTATACTTTCGCAATCAAATACATATGCTTCACAAACTTTTATCTGCCTTGTGGAAAAGGGAGGTTTATGAAATTAAGAATAATCTGAGTTCGCCTTTTCTCCATTTGAAATGTAAAATTCCGCTGATGAGGAATGCTCCTCCAGTTCGTTCCTTAGCTGTCTAGACCCATCATTATGAGCTGAAGAAAAGTAATGCATTTTAAGACATTAAAAAAATGAGCCTCGAGTGACTCTTCTCCGGAATCATTAGAAATTATCTATATGTCTACTCAACTCATCGTTTTCTACTGCTACAATACTATCATTACGACAAAATTATACATCTAGAAAAGGTTTGGATAATATGATAATTTATCATGTAATTTATTTAGTTCGATATAATGTTTATGTGACTGCTATCAGCAGAAGTGGAGTGCTGATATTAAGTCAAGAAGGGTTGCTGACTAGCTGACTGTACGCCGAATTCCTCCGACTTCATTATTGCTTAAACTGTTACAGTGATACCAACAACAAAAATAATGGAATGAAATGAAGATGATGCCTTCCATTTGATTTGATATAGTGGAATGGAAAGTAATCTTGCACCTCAAATGTTCAAATCATTACAATGGGAAAGTTGTTAAAGGAGGGTAAGAAGGGTGAGTAGACAGACGGAGATGTAATTTTGTCGTGTTAAAAAGGAAAGAGATGGTCCGTCACAAAAAAAAGGTTTCTGTCTGTGTCTGTCAGAACAACGCAATGAGCAAATCCTCAAAACAAATTACAAATGTTAAAACAGTATTTAGTACTTGACTAATTTCCTGAGCTTCGACAAAACAAGCAAAGCACGAAGCAGGTATTATCATTTGTAGTTTAACGATAGAACAGGACTAATGGCTAGAACAAAAGGCAACAAAAAATCACACCACCCTCAGCATCTTCAATCATGTTCTAATGATCCCATCAAACCGTCTAGTCAAATTAATCTTCTTTTTCCGACTCTGTATGCTTAGGTGAATTGAACTGGCCCTTACATCATCCCTGCATAAGGCCTCCAGACTAATGAGCTGAGTACCTATGACCTATTATGACCTTTGCAGGTACTTAGCGGTTATCCAGACTTTCAGCAGAAATAATTTAAAAGTGAAAGGTGAGACATAATTGATAATAATACGTCAGTTGGGATAGTGCGATCTTGATGAATTTCAATTTCAAAATATTCCGCATTGTGAAAATATAAAAACGTTACTACAAGCGTATATAGAATGTAGAGGGGTTACATTTAGAACGAGAAAGAAGACAAAGGGTATTATTATTATTGGAAAACATAAAACATCAGCATTAATCGTGCTAATCGTAAAAAGCATTGAAGTGTCTGGGCATAAAAAAGGGTTCCTTACGACACACATGGAAAATTGCATCACATGCCCTGATGTGAGACAAAAACGCATTTCCCAGACCTTGGCCCTGAGAGGCTCCTCTGACGAGACCAGCAATGTCGACAATGTTGAGGAATGCCGACACTTTGCTGCAATGAAAAATTTAAATAGTTTAAAGAAAAATGTAGTTAACAACGCTTTATATACTATTCTACTTATTTCCTGATAATAATGCGCAAGTACATTGCATGTACATGTATGATCTGTCCAGAGATCAAGCTGCCACATAAGCACTAATAAATAAATCTTATTTCTATTGTAGTACATTTACATTTCACGTTATGCCCTCTCCGAATTTAAAAAGTACTCTTTACTCCTAGCCTAGTGAAACTAGTAAAAGTAAGTTATAAATTCTAATTAACTGCTCTGAAAATAAGAGGGCTTATGGTCAAACATTAGCAGATTTTAAATATAGCCAGCTGTTAAATATTTTTCTTGTTTACTTCCGTATAATTTATAAAACCGTACTTAAAATTAGAAAAGTACGTTTATAATATCAACACATAAGGGCATGACAGTCAACACTATTAATTACGTGAAAATCTAGGTAAGGTTTGATTACGTATAATTATTGATAGACTGATGATTGATTACAGATATATTTTTAAGAGCTCTGAACTAAATTTAGCATAATAGTATCTTTAGTAGCATAATATAGAAAACTGGATTATCAAACTGTCACTTTTAACTATGAATCTATCATTTTGTGCGATAAATAGTAAAGACAAAACTAACGTCACAATTTTTCTTCTAAATTATTTACAAACAAAAAATGCAATGCTGCGAATGAATTTAGGTAGTACCTTGCCGGTTTGTGATATTGACAAAGGTGGTTGAATCTTTCATCTGGAACGGCTACCCTGTAAAACAGACATGTCATTTGTTACGAATTATTAGTGAATTTTAATTTAAAAACTAAACTGTAAAAATAAACTATGTATACAAAGAAGCAGTCTGTTTTTCGCTTCAATCAAACAGATACACTTTTTTGAAGACTTGCCTATTCTCATTAGGATCAATGGTACAGAAAGGGAAGTTTTCAGCAGGAATAGCGCTTTTGGTGATAACATTAAAAAATGTTGATTTCCCAACATTAGGCAGTCCCACAATTCCAACTTTCAAATTGGTCCCGACACGTCCTAAAAGTACAGTTTTCTCCTGCGGCTGCTCCTTCTTTGGTGGCATGTTTACGTGCTCTATAATAAAATACGCTTGTGCTCTATTGCAAATTCACTGCAGAATTCTTTTTTCAGTGTACACTGTTATACTGTTCACTGAAAACTCAACAGCAGACAAAATTCAACAAAAATATGTTCACTGAACAAATATTACTGGCAAACTGAGAAATAAATAATTTCGATTGAGTTAGTATAGTTTTAAGTCGCCACTGTCATTGACTGACAAAGGCTAACTTTAAAATAACTAAATTTCCCCGGAAGTACTGATAAACACCGGCTGTCAACAATATCGAAGTGAATTTGGAGTTCTTCCAAGATGTTCATGCAAGGCAGATGAATTTGGAGGAGGCGGCTAGTAAACTTGAAGTTGAACACATGAGAAACAGCAGAGAGCCCTGCTGGTTCCAGTGAATGCCAGAAGATGGCAAGAACGGTCTATAATTTGGAGAAGCGATGGGATGAGTGAAGTTCCAATCCAATCCAACATTCAACTTTCAACTGCATAATATTTCAGTACACAGCCACACAAGCTCAAAATTATATGATTCGAATGATGAAATGAAGTAAACGATACGTGTTATTACCCCTAATGTTCATTTTCTTATGTACATACATATAAAATGCAGAATTATGTGCAGAATTGTTGAGGAATATGGAACATCTCGTCTGTGACCGGATGATATGATATGGCCATGGCCATTGATGACTCAACGTCATTAATTTCTAACCAAAAAATAATCTCAATCCTTCAGCCAGCTTCAGCAGTTGACAATGCAATTCAATGGAAGTGCAAGGAAAACCTAGATTTAGTTTGGGCATAGATTTAGTAAAGCAAGATACATCAAAGTAATTTTTCTTATTTCAAGCTCTCGTCGTCGCAAGTTTTCTGCTGTTTCCGTTGCCAATTTTCCTTATCTTTTCTTCAAAGTTTCTTTTAGTATACATAAATTAAATGATGTTCTATCCTTGTAGTAAATTATCGTCTTACATTATATTCAGTGAAGGTTAGCTCTTTGACAATAGTTGAATGGACAGTCAGTCGCTGGTTCTGGCAATACCAAATTACTGTTAACTTCAAGTTCGGAACTAGCAAAAAAGAATTAAGTACCTATCTATCATCTGTATTTTGCGTGTTATATGTTAGGTGTGCAAATTCATGTGCATATTTTTTGTAGGCATTAGGTAAGTGCCTCCTTTCCAATTCTGAGGTTCGCAATTCTGTTATCTCACCTAGCCTAACAAAAAAAATGCGCGTGTTCCTTTTCCAGCACTCATCCCGGAAATTGATAAGTCATAAATTCATCATCATCGTTTCTCACCCATCATATTTAAAACTATTACGTATCGTGTATTCACGTAGTAATGAAAAACTATGTTAACGTTACTCATCGTTCGTTGATAAAAGCAGTGCAGATAAAAATTGCCAGTTTCAAGTTGGAGCTACAATTTGTAGCCTACAAATGCCCGTTTTATCAGTGAAAACAAATAAATTTTAAGTGCATATTGTGTGCCTTTCCATTTAAAAGGCGTGCTCAAAATCGCAAAAATGGTCATTCCAAATTGGCCACTCTAACTGTTTTAGTTTCAGTTGCGGTTGATATACGCTCTAGGTATCATATAAACCAGGGGAAAAAATCCATTGTCAAAATGCCTTGTGGAATTTGCAAACAGTCGGGACACAACGCAAGAACATGTCCTGGAATAGGAGTTAGTGAGTATCTCAGTTCGCCCCCAGTTCCTCGAACATATCGATGTGGAGAATGCGGGGAGGGAGGGCATAATCGCCAAACGTGTCCGTTACTAAAGGTTCCTCGAACATATCGGTGTGGGGAATGCGGAATAGAGGGTCATAATCGGCAAACGTGCCCTTTGCTGAAGATATCCCCGAGTCCTAGTCACCACAACAGGGATCGTCAAAATGTGGTAGCAACAGAAAGTTTCCTGAAAATTCGTAAAAAGGAAAATGCACCAAAGAAAAGTGATTCCCGGTCGCAGAATGAAATTAGCACTATTAATAGCAGTGGCAGCAATCGATCTTATAGCACTCACACTCATGCTGTGTCATATGACAGCATTCAAGAATTATTAAGCGAAACTTTTGCTATAAATCGTGGTTTCTTAAAAAGTGCACAAGTAGTGCGAGAAGAGAAAGATGGGCTAAAGAAAGCCATCACGGCAAGAAGTCAGCCATCTACAAAATATGTGGCAGATGGCACCATCCTATCCTCTGCAGCAGCTTCGTTGAGTCGGAAGGAATCCGGAAAGGAGTCACGACTTAATAAAGCGACATCAGATAAAGGACAGGATCAATCCGGCATTGTTCAAAAATCTAAAAAGAAAAGTCAACCTGGTGAAAATTGGCTAAATTCAGATGCTCTCGAAAGGTTGCTTGAAGGTCTGTTAGATTCAAATTCTCTTTCCTTTCACTACACTCACCGTTTGATGCCATTTAATTACTACATGTTTTTATAGGGCCAACTAGTGTTGATGCTAAAGGGGAAGGAGGGTATATTTATATATACAAGTTAAACAATCCGAAAAACAAAGTTGATGCAGGCTGTTACAAAATTGGCTGCTCGAAAGATTTGCCGGAGCGGAGAATTCGGGCCCAGGAAAACAAAAATGACGAAGACTACACCATATTGTTTAGCGCAGAAACTCCATTTAAATTTTTAACAGATACAGTCATTAAAAGGCAATTAAAAGACAGCAGGAGTTTTACCAGAAGGGACGAGGAAGGATTTGTCAAAGATGGGGGAACAGAATGGTATGAAGGAGATAAAGATTATTTTACGAATACTATTAAGAAGGTTATCAGGGAAGTCAAAATTCGTTATGAATGACATTCACATTAGTATACTTTATATTTAGTTTAGTTAGTATGAAGTTTTTGCCGTATATTAGTGATTAGCAGAATTCGTTAAATTTGAACGAAACTTAAAAAGTGAAGTTTTCAGTATCTAATTATAATACTACTTGGTTGCTCATAAACAATTTTTTAAACGTCATCAAACTAACTCTCAATTACAAACTAAAGATTACTTTTTTAGCGTAGGCATTTGTACCTATCCACAAACAAAATAAATAACTGGGAAGTTTTTAAAAATACATACTATGTAACTCAATACCAATAATGGTGTACAAACCAAAGAAATTACAAATGAGTGAAAGTGCATAATGTCATGATTTAGTTAGTAAGACTAACATACCTAAGTATATGTATTCAGTAGCTAGTTATAGTAATTACAGTAAATGAAAGCATTTATTTAATTTTTAAGAAATTGGAATCAACTGCTTAAAGTATACAGGGCGTTTTCCAGAAGAATACCTCAGTATTTTTATAAAGCTGTTCTACCGATATCAAAACGGATTACATTGCAAGGGAGTGAGGATAAGGATAAAAAAAGTACGCATGAAGGTATGCATCCACACCTACTAACCAACCTTCCATTTAATTATGTACACACGTAACATTTTACAATAAAATAAAATGATTTTGAGAGCAAATGCCACCAATCACTGGTATTGAATCGGAAATATAACTACTTTAATGGCACTTTTTTAGTAACACTAGTATATCTACCGTTTGATATTGTACTCATATATCACCAGCTAGAGATATAATACAAATTTTCGGGAATCAGTAAGGGATAATCGAAAACAGGAGTAGTTTGCCTGCTCAAAACTAAACCTAGTTTGAGTAGCAGAAGTTGACTACACGTTTCTGAATGGATTGTTGCTGAAAGAATGCAAATAATAAATTTTTGTCATCATCCACAATTCAAGGCGTGGCAACATTTATTTATTATCGGACTTTACCGTCTGCTGGCGTATGTGGAAGCTTTTTATAGTTCAGAAATCTTTATATTAGTTAAAGCGACAAAGGCAAAAATCATAAATATCCTGTTTCAACTTTTCACATTGAAAACGCTCCAACATGGGTCTTGTTAGCATAAACCTATTTATGTAATGTAGGAATGTATTTTTTAAAATGTGTAATTTTTGAATATTTTGTATGGCTGTTTGTGTGATACGACAACAGAGTGGAGGGTTAGCTCAAACGGTTTAAAATATTTACCACTCTTAATGCAATTTCTAAAGGTTTCAGATGGGCGTTTCACATTCGAAATACATAATAAGAAGTATTGTATAGAACCCTCGCAAGCCTTCACAAGTTTTGTACAAATCTAAAACTAGCCCATTTTGAAAATCTACAAATCCACTTCTGAATTAGATTCGATGCCACCCGGTCCTTACCCCAGTCATAGTCTGGAATACAAACATACAAAACGCACATTATAGTAACTTGTAAAAAAAATTTGTAGCTTTTGTACTTTGCGATTTGCACCTTGTCATGATCTATGTATGTACCTTCAGATATTTTTCATTGAGATTAGGATGCAAGAAATACTCATCTCGGTAATATGCTATTGTAAATGTTACGGCTAATCTAAAATATAACTTTAGCGCACGTCGGTCCACCTCTTTATACTGGTAGCAGTAGTTTGCTAAGAATCTACTCTCAGAAAGAAGAGAAAAGAATGCTGCAAATGCCAAATGCATTTTCATTTAATTTCATCTTTGCAGTTACTGCAGTATAGAAAAGTAGGTGTGCGCCAAACTATTCATTATTTTATTTTCCATACATTTCCAATCATATTGATTATCCACATCAAAAAAGATTCGGCTTCTTTGTCGCCCGAAACGAAGCCGGCTCATTTTAGCTGAGTGTGACCCGTGTTACTCAGCTACTTCCGGTTTCACTTTTATGTATTCTGTATTCATAACACCCACACCTCATCATTCTCCTATCATTATTTTTTCCCTCCTGCTATTATTAACTTTTGTCACTTTTCTTTCAGATATGTATTCATTCTGTTTTGCTTAAAGGTGCCGCATGTCTTTATTCCACTCGTGTTACTTATATGTTTCTGCCTCATTCATCCAATTGTCTGAATTTTGCTATTGTTAGCTGATTTTTCACTTGCGATATGATACTTTTCAGGAGAGCACTATGGATAAAGCAGAATTTCCGTTTTCTTTTATTGGGAGTGCTTATACAACTACGCGTAGAAAATCTCAAGATTGTCCTTCCTAAAAGCGTGACACGTGTTTACACTGCCTCGAGCATTGCCATAAAATTACATTTTTAGTTTAGACAACTGTGCCACATCTGCAATAATCCTACCCATATTACATACATACTGGTATTACCTAAAAGCATTAACAATTAGCTCTTCTTTGTGAACGTGAACAGTAAGTAGATTCTGCGAAAAATATTACCTAATTGTCGTTAATTAATAATAGTAAATTAATAACTTTTGCGTTCACCATTGCTCAACAAAGTTGAATGTATATAAAATAAACAATCTGAAAGAAACAACGAGTTTTAATGATTGTCAGTTCCTATACAATTTGTCTAAAAGCATTTTTCCCTTCTCTTTTCCGTCTTGTTCCCTCAACTAACTTAGACTTGCATTTTGTTACAAAGATTTAAGCGATAATGACATTAGCTAACCCTTTGAGTGAAACCTCGACTTGATTCATCATTCAACAACTGTCCATTACTCCTTGACAAAAGGCATCTTTGCTCAACACTAACAATAAAAGTCGAATCGAATGCACTTCGTTTCAGACTAATCTGGTTAGGAAATCAATATTCACCTTTTCAAGCTACTTTTTGATTTTGCTTCCAACTGATATTATTTTGAAAGCCGCCACTTCACACGAAAATTGTAACTTTCTTCACTCCATTTCCACTTTTTTTTACTTCGTCTCCTTCATTTTCGAATGAAAATTCTCTTTGTATTGACAAATTTCTGATTTCAAGCGAGAATTCAAGCAACATTAAAGGTTACTAAAACTCTTTCATTGATACCAGCCAAAATTCAAAAGAAATGGAAGATTAAATTCCTTTTACTGCTCCGCATTACATTTTCGAAGAAAGCTTCAAATCATCATCAACTTTTTTATAATATGGATGGAAGACTTTTGAAGTTCCGTGCAATTGGCAAGCAAAAATCAACACGTCTTTCTCGAGATCAAGTCGAGATCATATCTTTTACAGGAATTATGTGAAAGTTTAGTTGGTACAATTCCACCAGTAGATTTACAATGTGTGAAGTGCCCATAAATATCTTTAAAGAATGTGTTTGCTCTCATGAAAAAAATTTAGGATTGCTTTATTGCATAAACCATTTACAAGATAGGAACACTTGAGCTAACCAACAACAACAATAAACGGCTCATTATCCACTTGTTCCTTTTCATGTCGGCATCATCCCGATAAGAAAATTTTACAATTGTTGAAATGGGCGACAGACAGTTTGTTTTATTTTAATTCTTATCTTCTT
>JAHZND010004955.1:0-14939 GCA_027744115.1 Acrocyrtus sp. NNG-2020 | reverse complement strand
TGCGAGGGGCTTCTGTGTTGGACTGAGTGGTAATGGCTGCTTTGCAGGTGCTGGGTGTGACATTGTGATTGGCTTCACAACTGGCTTATCTGTGATTGTATAGCCTACCGTCATTTTTCCGCCATTTTGCTGGTTTCTTAAGAAAGTTTCATCCGGTCCCAAGTCGAGACCTTCCCAAACCTTAAATGTTGGGGCTGGAATTGTCACAGCTTGCGAGTTGGCGGCAGAGTCTAGCTGATACCATTTTAAATTAGATGTGGTTTGGCTGGGGAGAACGGATGACCATTCAAAGTCGCCTTTTGCGCTTTTCTCAATTGCTTTTCCATCCTTAGCAAATTCCGTCCAGAGTTTTATGAGCTTTTCGGAGAATGGAGTGTGCTTGTCGCCCTTCTTCAGCTCTGGAAATGATTTCACGCTAAGCTTGAAGAGATAAGGAAGCTCGTCGTTTTGTACCACTCCCCTCATCTTGATCTTATCTCCGACCTCCCATTCATCAAGGAAGCTATGCTCTCCTTGATAGTTCATGGTATAGAGGTAGACTGGCGCAAACTTGGACTGAGCAAGAGCTGCATCTGCAGTGCAGGAAACGAAGTTTTCTGTCTGTTAATGCGACAGCCAATTTATCTTTATTTTCTTCGTTTATTCTTCCCTTTCCAAAGTAGTATTGTCTCACTGCCTCAGACACAGCTGCGGGGTTTGGCGCAGATTGGCTGTAGTGGAAGAGGAGAGGGGCCAACTTCCCCCATTCCTGATCAACCTGTGTGACCCTCTTTGGAGTAGTCAGAATCGTAGCAACTGGAAGGTTTATTCCATTCAGGGAGTTGTATCCAGTGAGCCATGGAATGTGAGCTCCATTTCCCGCGGCAAACAACTTCTGAGGAGAGTCAGGAACCACTGCCTTGTCCTTAGGGGTCACCCACTTCTCCACCACTGGAGCGAAAGGAACTGCTGGATCTTCTCCAAATCCTCCAAGGGCGGCACGTGCAAGTTCAATATCCTTCAGACCTTTTCCTTTAATACAAGAAATGATTTCTTTGCTGCTTTTCCCTGGGCAATTCAGTTTTCCAGCGAGTTTCTCAGCGACCTTCTTAGGATTTCTCACGATTCCCCATGGACATAGAGCATTACCCGACTGTGAGATGACCCTCGAAAAAAGACCTTTTGCCATTGGACTGACCATCAAATATGAAGCCAATATTCCTCCAGAGCTTCCTCCCATTAGGGTAACTTTAGCGGGGTCTCCTCCAAACTTCTCCACATTCTCTTGAACCCATTTCAAAGAAAGTACCAAATCCCTAAGGCCTAAATTTGAAATGCTGTAAAGTACTGAGGGCCGAAAATTTGCCCACTTTGAGCATTGAAGTTGCCGCCGTGTAAGTAGACAATTACTGGTAGCTTCCTACTGGCACTTCTTGGAGGTGGCACTGGCGGAATAGGAGAGCCCGCTGTTTTCGACTTTGGGGTAGTTGGAGGAGCTGGCGTTGTCGTTGTTGAAGGTACCGCTACTGGAGTGTACACATTTAGGAAGAGACAATCCTCAGCCCCAATGACGTCCTTGGTCTTACCTATTTCAAAAATTTCAAAAGATATCTTTAAAAAATTTCAAAGTGTATCGGAACTATAACGAAACTGATGGGACTCTTACCGGCCGTTTGAATACAAGGTGACCCAAAGCGAGTTCCATCTCTCAGCGGTTGGTCCCACTTTTCAGGCGGCCCAGCTTCCTGTTAAATGGTTTTTTAAAGTTAGTTAAATAATTAATTAATTAAATTAAATTTTCAAATGATGTTACCATTTACCTGAAATCTTAATGGCTTTTTTGCATATGGAATCCCCAAAAATGCTGAGTATTTCCTTCCATTTCTGGACTCCCCTACTCTCCCCTTTATCTTTCCCTGCTTAATTTCTGCAATTGGGTCGGTAATCACCGCACTGAGAACGGTTTCTACCACTAGCGCAGTACACAACAGCGCAATTCCAAGCTGGGACTTCATTTTTCCTCAATTTTGCTATTCCATTCAGTCTTCTAATTAGCTACTTTCTTAGCTGCGACTGCCTGCAGCAAGCAATTCTTTACAAATAAAAGTCTCTTTCCAAATGCGATTTTTTATCTGTTCGCCGATTGAAGTTTGCGATAGTGGCCGTGTGCCAATCTACGTCAAAAATATATGAGCCGATGAGCTTTTCTGTAAAATTACATAATGGAAAAACAACAGGAGAGCAACCTCCACCTTTGAAGATTTGAATTGGAGATTTGAAGGTGATCTTGGACATCATCCCATCATTGTCGTAAACATTCACGTAGGTTTTGCTAAGAAATTTGTTGGTACGTCGCAAAAAAAGCAATTACATCCCATCTCCACCACAGGTAACTGACACGGTGTATGCATATGTAACGAAAAAAGCTATTTTCCCGCAAGCTTTAATTGCACTCGCTGATAACTTATGACTCACCAAATGGAAACAGGTTATATGGCTTTGTTTTCGCTTTCAAGAATTGTTAGCATTCATAGGAGTACCTTAGCCAAATGTAAAATGATAATTAAAAAGGTAATTAAACATAAAATAAAATAGGTAGTAGATTGGGCACAGGTGAGCATCAAAACGTGAATCTCGCTGGCCTTCTCAAGACAGTTTGCTGAAAAAATTTGCTTTGCGTTGCATTGCATTGTTAGATTTTGTAGGTAAGCTTTGCACACACCTTCCCTTATTCTTTGTGCCTGAAGCATTCTTATTTTTCCGATTCTCTTGTACCATAATTACAAAGTGTAAAATTATTTTTGCAAGAAGAATTGTTCCTACATTGGGTGGATGTTACCCCGAGTTGTGGCATTGTATGTTAGGTGTCACACCGATGCAGTGCCAAAATGCTGAGAACGGTTGAGAAATACGTAGTCCTGTAGCTGCCATCGGGTACTTTTTATGAAACATTTAAATAGCTAATATGTAAAGACGTTGCCGAAATCATTCTTGTAACATATTCTTTCAGACAGCATTCTTAATAAGTCCCAATTCGGATGTGGCCGAGAACCCATGAGAAGTGTCAGTTTTGATTATATATACTGATGCCAACGAGCGGGAGAGGAAGAGAAAGCAGCAGCTTGACAATGAACGAATAGAAATGATGTGAGAATATCACTATGCCCCGTGAGGCTAGAATTCTGTGTGAAATTAAAATCTGAGTTTATTTAATTGCAGTATTTTTGGAATAACGAGCAATAATTTTGTTATTCTAGTGTATTAGCAAATTTAGCATTACTCATGAAGGAAGTGAAGGACCACCACTACCACTGCACTTTTAGGTGAACGGTGAACAGACCCGGAGACCGGACCAATGTTACAAATATAACATGTAAAACTAAATATATTTTTGGAATATCTGACGAAGTACAGTAAAACAGTGATAAAGTATTTTTTTTTAATTTTTGAAAGTCGATGTCAAAATATCAACCACTTTTGTAAGCGGAGGATTAGGTGGTGAATGCAACTTTGAAATCTCAAATTCTTGATCCTTTTCCACGTGCCCGAGTTGAAAGCGATGAGATCACTGCATATACTGTTTACTTGAATTTGTTAACCTTCTGCTCTAATTCCGAAGGGAGAGAGTAGTTCATTCGGTCAAGCTGGAACGAGTTGTTAGTCCATACATTAAACTTTCACCAAAAAAATCTGTGGAATATATTTTGATTGTGATAACTGACAGAGAAAAACTTACTTGAACACCGGCTTTGAGAAAGAGGAAAGTTGGCAGGGCATTTACATTGTATTCATCTGCCACATCTCGGTTTTTCTCAGCATCAATTTTTATAAATGCCACCTGAAAATTCCAGAAATATGTAAATGTCAGATAATTGTTTTCTGATTTCCATTTAATAACCAATTTTCAAGATGGTCCAATTTGTGTAGGTGTGTCTTGCCAGATTTTTCATTCTTCAATTGGTACCTCTTACCTCAGGGTTATTTGCTGCCAAATCGGAAACCTTCTTTAGACTGTGAGCGGAGGCATTACACCACTGAGCTGTAAATTCGATCACTACGAGCCTCTCTCCTGCCTCCTGCATTTGCCTGTCGAAGTGAGGCTGCAAATTAGTTATTTAATTAATTAGATAATTACGGCGCAAAATTACATACTGACATTACTCCACCAACTTTACTGTAACTGCAATTAGGAAATTACTTTAAAAAATAATTTTTCATCGTTACCTTATTGTAAACCACGTTAATCGGCATTTTCACAAAAGTTAAATTGGCACAAGGAGAAAATTCACAGAAATTTTTTTCAACACAAGAACGGCGTTTTAGGAGTTGAAACGTTAAGAAGCGTTCTTAAGCACCAGCACCACCAGCAATGTTGAAGCCACTGACATCACAGAGCTGAAAAAATTCTTGACTTGGACTTCACCTTCACTTCCATCCTTTTCTTTTTATGTAGTTAGAAACGCTAAGTTTTTTTTGCAGTAAAGGCGAGTCAGCTCAAATCGGAAAAAAAACCTTCACAGGTTTCTTCTTTGCCAGTGCAACTTTCATTTCATCCCTACAAAATAGGCAATATTTTAACAGTATTGTAAGAGAGCACTACAATAAAAAGCTGAAGAGTGATTCATTGTTAGTGTCGTGTTTAGTGAAGAGCGCATTTGAAAAAAAACCTGTATACAAAATACGTGGGCTTTTTCATGAGCTTCATCAGATTTTCCACCAAGCGGTATCACATCCACATCCACATCCACCTCCTCATCCTTCAAAAGACATTGCAATTAGGTAAGTACATTTTTCTCTCCTTCAGATGACGCCTACACACAGGTCAGTTTTTGCTCGTGTACACGCTCCCCCCGTTCATCACGGCTTAAAATTGGGAAGCAAAGACTTTCCTCTCTTAAAGTTCTGAAGTAGGAGGAGTCTTATAAAAAAGCGTCTGCAAAAGGAGGCAAAAAAACATTTTTATCGTGAATTTTTTTTCTCTTAGTTTTAATAAAATTATATTCTCTTTGAGGAAAATGAAAAAAGAAGAGGAGGAATTTAATGAGATTTAAAGTGGACTAATATAGTCCAGTGCAACGTGATAAATTTGACAGGTGACAATTTAGACCGCTGAATAAATTCGTGTAATAAAGCAGGGAGTATAGTGTGTAAGCACTGGCGGTCTCTTATTTCGATTTTGTCCACGGAAATCTGTTGATATATTTTTTTGCAATAAGTTTATTTGTTGTTACTGTTTTACTGTTCATACTATACCCATTTCTATTTGAAGACGCTCCTGCTTTAATAGTACAAAACATTTTTGGCAAGGGATGATCTCGAGAATGAGAATTATAAAGCAAGGAAAAGAGAAGAGGGCATTAACGAGTATGAAATTCTCATTTCCAAATAAGGAGCGGTTGAAATATATGGGTACATGTGCGATGAAAATGCTGCACAGCCTATCGCGAATGCAGGCACATCTTTGAGTGCAATATGCTGGTATTTATCTATTTAGGTTTATAATTAATATAGCCATACTGAAGAAGGAAACAAAGCCTCTGTGTGATTGTCAAAGCGGGACTTATTAATAGCTCGCTCATGAAGCACTGCTAAACCAGTGTTAACTGCCTTGAAGAGAAAATTTAATGTCGATATGGGTTGAGTTTTATATATGGATAATGTACGAATTAGCACTTCTTTTCAGTGTTAAAGTAACTTCCCATTAATTAGCTAAATGGTACCTCTGCGCATGAAATTTGAGAAGCTTGCAATAATAAGCTTCCTCCCGGCAATAATAATGTAACGTGTTAAACGCAATAAAAATCGTGAGTTAGCCGTTTCAGATTTATTTTAAGTTCTATACTGCTTAACATAAAATGTGATTTAACACACCTACACAAAAACTCCTGCTGGAAATTTATTTTTAAACTGGAGAACAAACAAGGCAAGGCCACCTTGATCACACTCTCATTACCATACATCCACATTCAGAGTAACACCTCCACACCACTCTGGGTGGCTCCAAAAATGAACGTCATGTTCACCGGTGCCACACTAGCATCGTTTTCCAAGACTTGAACATTACTTATAAGATTATCGAATGTCTGAACGAGCCAATCACCAGTATTGTTGCTGCGCCTACAGATATTTTTTCATACATATAAAATATTCAGTACAGGAGTTTGCATCCTGTTCAGTACCATCATCCAAAAATCAATAGAATTGCAGATCAATTACGTACGACGATGACAAATTAAAGACATGATGATTGATAATAGCATCATCGCAATAGTAAAGTTTTGTACACTGCAAAAAATGACTTGACAAGCATGAGCAAAGATTCGGCCTTCAGTGAGAATCACATCACATACTTGCGTAGGTACTTACTTATTAGCTGACATTTCTATTTAACAATACATCACTAAAAAGCTATTAGAGTGAATGATCTTCCCGTATGAAACTGAAATGTGCACCTTCAGAATTCCAAAAAAGGCATGTGCCAAAACTCGTGTGCCTATAAAATCTTGTAAAACTACTGCACATATGAGCCGTTTATATGTGCTTGCCGTAACTCGTGCAATACGTTCACACTTAAATCTAGATGTATACAAGAGAAGCAGTTTACAACAGCTTGAAAATCTCTCCTTTTTTGTCGCACAATTTATGGTGATGAACTTGAGAATCTTTGAACTCATTTTGATGTAATGAAGTCTAAATGCTGTAAAAAGGTTCGTGGCATGGCATCATAGCCTTCTATCATTGCATTGTTGGGAGAAGTGATGCATACATACCGGTCTATGCCGGTCTAAAATCCTAATAACAAAGATGAGGAAAGGCCAAGAAAAAACTCAATTTTAAGTAATAATTTTTTGTTTCACTACAACAACTGACTTAGTACATTTATTCTCGTTCACATTCCATTAATTGATATAGTTCAGTTGAAGGATTGTGGGAGTCTCGATTATAACTATTTTTTAAATATGTTAAAATCTGATTTAACGCATCCTTCCCTAAAGAACCTCCCAGATGTTGCATGGAAATCACAGCGGTAGAACCTTCTCGCGCAATGTTAACATTGCTTTTAAGCAAAGTATTTTCAGACAATGATGTAGATGAGCACGGTTCTGTCTCCATTGGGGTGTCGTATCCGGTCTTATCAGATCCTGTGGTGAACCTCATTATCTTTGCTGCCGGTGGGCCTTCCTCCAATAATTTCTGTCTTTCTTTTTCTCTTCTTCGTCTCCTTTGGCCAGTCCATGTGTTTTCTACTGCTTCGAAGTGCAATGTGCGAGTAGAGGCGGTACTCGTTGGATCAAAATTATGCTCTGAACCGTTCATGTTAGAATCACAGATCCATTCCAGGCTTTTAAAGTTGAGATTTTGCATTTGGGAAAAGATGTAGTCTTCAAAATTGAGACATCCTGGAATCTTGTCAAATGTGAAGGAAACTTCTGCCGGTGGATTGAGATGAACTTGAGAATCAAACGACCACGCCAAGCCCCAACGAGATGTTTTGCCTTGTGAAAATTCCGTTGTTGTTAGATTTGTAACACCTTCCGACTTGAGTTTTGAGATAAGCTCCTTTACATGCTTCTTGATTCCAATCATTGTTGTAAATATTCTGTTTATTATACAAAAATAAGTCAGAATTATAGAAATTGTAAATGGTTTACATTTTTCAACAAACAGCAAAGCAACAATTTATATATTAATATTATAATACGATTTGTTAATCATTTGCTATATTTACCGAACTGAGTTGCAATGGGATTTGGAATCGTTAATCATTTTGAGGATGAATTCCAGTTCCCCTCCAGTTACAATTAGCTCATGCTTTGTTCCTGTCTTTGCCGCAGAGGGTCCTGGTCTATCCTGCTTTCTTGACTTTTGAAGTGATTCGGTTTCTTCATCGCTACCAAAAAAGGGTGGGTTACACATCGTGAAGTCATATTGCCCTTGCCTCAAAATCTCTTGCAAAACGGATTCCTTTACGTAACGAACTAGATTACAATATAAACTCAAATTCAGATTACAATTTCAATTAATACATCAACCAATTTCATAGTGTGTATAAGGAAGTTTTTCTTATGGTCTTACCTTCCACAATTTTGTCCAAATGGTTCTGTTGGACATTGTAACGGGCTGCCATACTTGATTCTGGATCCGCTTCAGTGCCTATCATCCTCCATTGATTCTTTTTAGCACCCAAAAGGGCATAGATTGCAGTTGCCCCTGTTCCTGTAAAAAACAACAAACACAGACAAATCTTAGAAATTGTGAGCTAGTAAACATTCAGTGCTAAACTACTAACGAAGTGCAATTAACAAAAAGTTAAGCCAAGTATTTGGATTACCTACGTCAATCCCACAGATTTGACTCCCAGCCCTTCCAAAATTATTATTGTACGATAAGAGATCTTCAATCCACAAAATGTAATTCAATCTTAACGGCACAGTAGGAACAAGTACATTCTCAGGAATTTCAACATTTAACTGAAAATCCTCCAGGAGAAGTGCCTTTGACAGAGCACGAAGCGAGTGCTCATCCTTAAAATTGATTTTTGGAACTCCCATGGGGTTCTATAAATAAAAATAAAATGTAAAAGTTTAGCAACTTTAGATTAATAGCCAACAATCAACACGTTACATAACTGGCAAGTAAATAAAATTGCCTACTAAACTGTCAATTGCAAAAAATTGGAAACTACGTTTCATTAGTTAAAACAACTAAAATTACCAAAAAGTTTAACTTACCGTTGAAACAAATGGAGCTAGAAAGGGGTGCTTTTTTGCCAACTCGGCAAAGTTTGGAGGTGTCTTGTAAATGTTTCTCTCGTGCATTTTAATTAACTATCTGAACCTAACTTTCTTAACTTTACTTACTGTTTAAAACAGTAACTTTTTCACTATCTAAATCTAATGATCTGTATAAAACAGCTACAGAACAAATTAGAAGATATCTAAATGACTGAATTTAAAAACTTTAGCAAAATAAATTCAATATTCAATACATAACTCAATGTACTAATAATTACTGACTACACCTTGACCTAGTTAACAAAATAATTTATTTTTTTAATAGTTTATATCAAAACTAAAGTAAATTATTTGTAATTACTTTTTCTTCTTTCTCTTCACTCTTCGCTGAATTCGCAGTTTTTATTTACACGCACATTGAAGAATTGAGCTGAACACAAATCCAAATGAACGTTGCTTACTTGCGCGGATTAGTGCATTTGCCCCAGTCATAGGTGATCTCTGTGCATTTTGACTTGGGCTAAAAATACTTCACGGAAGACGGCGAAAGACAAAGCCAACGGGGCAAGATCGCATCATTCAGAATGGAGCTTCATGGTTTCATGTAAAATTGCAAAATCTTTGTAATAATGGTATGAGTTTAATATTTCATTTCGAGTTTGATTTTAATTGCTTATTAATAATGTTTAATGTAATGAGACTGTAGTTAGAGAATGTTCTTTTTAGGGAAAATACTGTTTTGTTTGCTGAAGGCGAGATGATCAATGCTATTGATTATAGAATTACGATGATATGCATATGATAAATGATTGTAAATTGGCTATGTATGAACGGCAAGTGAATTAAGAGGAAGTAAACCAGTTGCTATTTTAATTTTAAGCGAAAAGTTCGATTTTAATTTTTCATTTGATTTTCCAATTTTTAAGAACGAAATAGTTAGTTTCGGGATTTTTTTGAGATTTTACGGAGGATTTAGTTGTACAAAAATAACTAAAAATGTATCACAATGGCGATGGATGCCACTTCAGGCTTGAGACTAAATGTGAGGGAGAGAGGGAAGTTTGGGGATGATGTTTGGACTTGGAGCCGGCCGTAGGGATTATCGATGGAGTGATCGTTTAGTAGCTGCTGCTACCTGAGGAGTATCCTCCGGAGGAGTATCCACCTGAGGAGTATCCTGAGGAGTAATTTGGTTGGTATCCCATGACAATTGGTTGCTGGTAGCTGTTTCCACCATATCCGCTGCTTCCGTATCCACCGCTGCTGCCATATCCGGAGTTTCCAGTGGCGACGGCAACAGTGCTAGGGTTGGAGTAGGTGATGGACGGCTGGGAGTATTGGATTTGGGGTGGGCTGAAGGTGATGGAGGGAGCGAGGTAGGCGACCGGCTGGCTGCTGTAGCTTTGGTTGGGGCCAGTGTAGCTCTGGGCAGTGGCGGGCTGGTTTTGTTGGTAGGAAGATCCACCATAGGAGGAGCTACCTCCGTAGCTTCCACCGGAGGAGCTTCCGTATCCGGAGGATGGGGCAGCGACAGCTGCGGCAGCCAAGAAGCAGAGAGCAACGAACTGGAGAAAATAAGAAATGTCAAATTATAAAGTTTGAAAATAATACATTTTTTTGAAAATCTAAAAACATTTTTGTAGATTTTTTTCGTAGAAACTTACAGCCTTCATGTTGAATGTAGTTTTTGTAGCTTGAAGCTAGGAAACTTTGTTTTTTGATTTGCTTGCTGGAGCTGAAGAGGCAAATGAGTGAGTGTGATTTGACTGAGATTCTCCAGCGCTTATATACTCCTTCCTCGCCCTCATGTTTTAAGATTGGTATTAAGATTTTTAGCCCTGTGTGAATCTTGGCGACATGTATCTATGACCGGTATAACGCATGCCCAAGTTCAAATGTTTCCACTTCCACGTTCGTAAAAGGACAAAAAATATCCGAAGATAAGGAACTAGTAAATTTGAGATGTAAGCAATAAAGCATATACATATTGATTAGTCCTCCAGGACTACTTGTAACCTTGAAGTCTGAGAAGCTTCAATCAAAAATCGTTGTTTTAGGTTCAATGAAGTAATATTTGTTTTTCTCGTTCTATTTACCATGCAAGTTTAATAGGCAGCAGCTGGCACCTTTTGGTTAAAGAGAAGGACTTCTGACAAAACTTCAACTTGCAAAGACCTTGTTGTTGTTGTGTTTTGTAGTGAAGGGAGAAGGTGCCCTTTATCAGGGGGCGTGTGATTACTCATAAGGAAAACATGAAAACAAGCAAGTTTTCGAGTAGCTTACAGAAGAAATATGACTCTGCCGCGAATGAAACTTGACCTGCATTAGGTTCTCTATTTTTAGCTTGGGAGAACCTAACTCTTCTGACACAAGGACCCTTTTTTGTTCACAAAAGATTTAAAATGGATTATTTTGAATAGGCATCAATTAGAAACCAATAATGTAATGATGAAGATTGATATTAAAGGAGTGAAAATTATTTTGATGAAGAAAATCTCTAAAAATTTTCTATTTTTACGTGAAGGACGTTGCCTGTTCATTATTTTATTGTAACTTGCAACAAATACGTGCTTTGCATACTCTTTTAGTAGAGAACGGAAGGAACCGAAAAAGTTCAAGGATTTAATGTAGAAACGTCGGTCACAGCAACCTGCAGTCTATCAGAGTAAAATGATCTCTTTGTCTTTATGTTTTGCTCTTTGTCTTTATGTTTTGCCTTAACCGGAACCGGACATGGAGAATTATGGGAATTGGGAACAGGGGCAGATTTCGGATATCATGTACCGTTCAACCTGACCTGATGTAAACTGGGGGCTGTAGTTGCATGTTGCATTAGAGGTTCATTCCTCGTTCACAGAGTTGTTTGTTAAGGTATGAAAAATAGGAAGTGATTTTTTTACAGCCATCTTCAGCAAAACTAACAATGAAGCTGCACATAGTAAAAATGTACATTGTAAAAATGTAATGTGAAGAGTCGGTTGACTATTCAAATGCGACTCCATTAAAATCTGTGTTAATGTTACAAGGTTTATACCACTTCAGCTAGTTGTTCCGGGGAAGGATTACTTCTACTAACGCTAACTGAAGACAGCAAAGTCATCTCGCATAGCAGCACAGCCAAGGAGAATCCGATTTGAGATTTAGAGAAATGTTTATGGAAACGCAAACTGAGAATGAGATGGGACAAGCCAGCGAACTGGAAGTTGGCCAGTCTTATAATAATCAGCACTGTCATGCCACTGCTGGTAAAACTAGAAATTGTGGTTTCTCCTTGAATCTTAGATAAAGAAAGGCAACCCTTCTCAGCGAGAGGAAGGAAAGGCCACAAGGATGTGGCCGCACCATTTTTTGTTTTGTAAATGAAGAAAGCAAAATCCTTATCCAGCAAAGACTATCTCATGGGCTGACAGAGCTTAATCTCTTATTTTACCATTGAATGCATAATATACTGCCAAACCCAATAATGCACTTTTGGCCCTAAGAAGACATTCGTCCTTGGTGAGCAGAACCCTTTCGAATGACATTATATAGGAATTAGTTTGAAACCGGAACTGTATGCCCAGGTGAAGTGGCTTTGATACAATTGTTATGCTCTATTATTGAAAAAGGGACTTTCAGTTCAGCCCCTTTCTGTAAGTAATCAAGACTTACAAAATACAAAATCAACTAAGGTGAGTGCGTTTAAGGTAATTACTTTATTCACCTGAGTAGAGACTTCATTTACCGAAATTTTAGTATAAATAGTGAAACTGCAGCTTCGAAAAGGCATCAGTTCACTCCCTCTCACCTCCTCAACTACATTTCTAAATCAACTCTCTAAAATTTCAGAAATTTTCTGAAAAACCGAACAAAAATGAAGGCTGTAAGTCTCCAAAAAAATCCAGTTTAGTTTAAAACCTGAAAAAATAAATAAATATTTTAACAGTGCCTTTTCTTTTTACAAAACAGTTCGTAGTTGTTGCTGCTCTCATCGCTGTCGCTGCCGCCGCTCCCTCCTCCGGATACGGAGGTGGCAGCAGCTACGGAGGTAGCAGCGGAGGATACAGCAGTGGAGGATACAGCAGCGGAGGATACAGCAGCGGAGGATATGGTGGACAAACCTACCAGATGCAGCCTGGAAGCTCCTCCTACGTTCGCAATGTCCAGAACTCCGGATACTCCACCCCAGTGACCTACACTGCCCCAGGAGCCACCTACACCGCCCAGCCCGTCACTTATGCCGCCCNAGTGACCTACACTGCCCCAGGAGCCACCTACACCGCCCAGCCCGTCACTTATGCCGCCCCAATGCTGACCTTCCACCCACCCACCATCAACTACAAGGACCAGTCCATCACCTGTAAGCAGCTTGATAAAACATTTTAAATACGAATTCATTGTTTAATGAATGGATTTCAATAACGCATTCTACTTTCTCAAATTTCAGATGCCACCTCCCAAAACGACGGATCCTACAACAGCGGATACGGTGGTGTTACCCAATCCTACCAGCCATCCGGATACTCCAGCGGCGGATACTCCAGCGGATCTTCTGGTTACTCCAGCGGATCTTCCGGATACTCCAGCGGTGGATACTCCAGCGGATCTTCTGGATATTAAGACATATTTCGACGTGTCGTGTCAGCGAAAAACCTTCCAACTCCCCACACTCTGTGATAACGCCCCCTTTCCACTATATCTCTTTCTTCACAATGACGTCAGATTATTTTTGATTATTTTTCTATTGAAAATTCCATCGTCTCAAAAATCAAAAACCCAAAACTTAAAATTCCAATTAAAGAAACTGCAAAATTTAATTACAGTAACAGTTGTATCATCATTCTTACAAAACTTGCATCTTCTCACAATACCCCTAATTCAATTTACATCAATTTTCATATTCACAACAATAACAATAACCATCACCATCATCATTATAATTATTGCAATTGCAACCCTTAAAATTATCCTACTATCAAAAGGAGTAATACCTACTTGCAAAAAATCAGTGATTTTAAGTGTCTCCTCATTCCTCAATAACGATTTTGATAGGCTCATTAGAATAAGCAAAACTGGCAAAGTGGCAAGTCATGCCAATATTGCAAAGTTGCAATCTCCAGTTTGCGGGGAAATACATAGTTCAGCAAAAAAGTAATGTCAAATGTCACACTTTTATCAACTACAAGTTCCTCATGGCAGTGTAGCATTAGTGTGAAGTGAACTTTGATAACATTTTACAGTATAAGCATTAACTAACATACAAAGCTACAGCTCTTGTCATTCATTTCCAGCATTGAACTTGAATTTTGAACTTGTCAAATACCAATTTAGACTTGGATCCTATGCTTACTTATTACCACTTATTACTTTGTAGTAATGTACATAGTAAGTAATAATGTGTATTCTATGGATTTTCACGTATGTACCTACAGACAGACAGTATCGAGTTAAGGTCCACTGCAAATAGAATCTTTTAAATGGTAGCAAGAAATCGGAAGCAAAAGTCATTTACTCACAACTGATTTCATTAAGCACCATGTGAACTTTTGATGACTGTGCAGTACTGTGATTGATTGATTACATAATAGATTTATTTACTTTTCAAGCTCTTTCCTCACCTCTCTTGCTAGTCTACCAGCGTAATGAAGCACATGCGTATTAATATTAACCCATCATTTCTCTATACAATTTACAGAAAATACTGCGCTCTGCGGTTCCATCTACGATCTACCCTATTGCGCTCTCTTTGGTATAAAAAAGATTTTTTAATGGCGTCCTACTGTAACATTCTGATATTTGCTTTCTGACAGCTAAACTTGATTTGATTTAGGAATACTAACCGCAGAAGAGCATGCCAAAATCTGCTAATCTTCACTTCATAAAATATTTTTTGAGCTGAGAATATGCAAAATACAAAGCCACTTGTGACTCATGAACTTTTGGACTTGGTGTGGAAGTCCAGTGGTACGATGCTCTATAATCCACGTCAGAACTCAACTTTTTATCTCAACGTCTCAGTGTGTCCTTTTACTATATGGCTACCACAACGGCATTTTTAGGGAAAGGAAGAGTAGCTTGAAGTAGTGAAAATAATGTGTGTAATGAATGTTAGGTTACATCAAAGAATACTTAGGATTTAAATGTTTTTAAATCCGACTGGAGCTTCACCCGAGTTAAATAAGAATCAGTACTTTCTAATTTAGGCATCAATTTAGATTCATAGAAAGTGTAGAAACATTTTAAAGG
>JAHZND010004954.1:0-10565 GCA_027744115.1 Acrocyrtus sp. NNG-2020 | reverse complement strand
ACTTTTTTTTATCGTGCGGTCGTCTGAAGAGAAATACGTGACACATGCATAATAACATATTATCCAGGAGTGGAGGAATAATAGCTCTATAAAAAGTGCAAAAGTGGGTAGCCTCGCATACATTTTAGTATGAGAGGAAGTTCACATTCGAAAAATATATATATGGTTGCTGACTCTTCCTTTCTAAAACCGGTTCAAGTAATTTTTGTGTCTTCCTTTTTATTCTTACAGTAAGAAAAGGAAATGCAGGGTTCAAGGGGAAAGACACAATAAAATATCCTTACACACATTATTGCTTGTTTAAGAAAGAAGGAGATTAAAAAAGAACAAGGTCTGACTCCAACTGCATTCGATATAAAAGTAAAGTTCATCGCTAATCTAACTTGAGCTATAAAATACATGAAATGGAAGAAGAGTCAAAGTAATTTCATTTCAGAAAATGTACTATGGGATGATACGACGCTACTTCTCCTGCATGGAAAAACTTCTTACCAGATATTCTACTCGTATATCTTACGCGAAGTGAATAAAATTGTTGTAGGGAAGAAGAGAAGCTCATAGCCATAGCCATTACGATGGGAAGAGAGAATACAACAACGCTCAGCTCACTCCTTATATTTTTGCTTGTAAACTTCTTTTTAACAAAAGGAAATAGTCAACAGTCACAGATGGCTCGGTGAGGGTAGGGGGTGAGAAAAAACTGAGTTTGTCCTTACGCGTACCATTAGCACAACTTCAAAGAGTTTTTTATATATCTCTGAACCTGTATCTTTTCTGCGATTGCAGTTTTACTTGTCCCTGCAATACTAGACATTATTATTACAAATGCATTTTTGTGCGTTGAATTGCACAATTCACATAATACATATATTTTATTCGTAATGTGCACTGCAACAACAAACTAATTTACAAGCCCAAGATGTACTTACATTTTCCCAGACATATTCTCTTTTGTCTCTTTGCACGTTTTCTTTGACTCGTTTCCCATTGCACTTCTCAACACAGGGTTTTTTACACTCCGCGCCATAAACTATAGTTCCCTTTAGCCTTAATAACTCCCAATCAGCACCAGCGGAGACTTCCATTTTCCATTGTATTGTCTTTCCTTGTCAAATATTTTTTTTATTCTCCAAAAAAACTACATTTTCTTTTGCGGTTTTACCGTAAGCAAGCAGCGGCAACACTAGAACACTCTCTGCCTTTCTCATGCAAAAGGACACCACCTTCACAGACTATGTGACATGAACACGAAGCGAGAATAAAAAAAAACAAAAGGAATATTACCATCATTACTTTTTCCTGACCTGACATCCATTTTCTCTCCGACTCTACCACTACTACTTGAGTCATTTATGTCATTCAATTTGACTACTTTTTATTATAGCACACATGCAGAAAACTATGTCGTGCAGATTTTTGCGGTTTTACCGTCAGCAAGCAGCGGCAACACTAGAACACTCTCTGCCTTTCTCATGCAAAAGGACACCACCTTCACAGACTATGTGACATGAACACGAAGCAAGAATAAAAAAAACAAAAGGAATATTACCGTCATTACTTTTTCCTGACCTGACATCCATTTTCCCTCCGACTCTACTACTACTACTTGAGTCATTTATGTCATTCAATTTGACTACTTTTTATTATAGCACACATGCAGAAAACTATGTCGTGCAGATGATGACTGCCATCACCACCTCCCTCGCGACCACCTCTAAATCCGAGCAGAACTATAAATCAACACGAGTTTTATCCACCAACCTACATACCAGGTGCATTATTCCCTGCAAGAAGGCTAAACGCTTGATAAATCAATAAAATAAAACTGGTATTCTTTAACTGCCTGAATCGTTTCGCAGTTTGAGCTATATGGGTTAATAATTGTGCTGATAGTGAGATATGGATGATATCACTTTATGCAGTATCATGTCTACATCGAAAATATCGTATCACAATAATATTTTTTTAACCTAATACAGTTTTTCTTCCCATGTGTGTGGTTGATATAAAGAGGCGGTGGCACTTTCCCAGTTGACATTTTCCTTTATCTGGTGACACCGACGGTAGGAAAAAGGTAATGTTGCAAGTACTCTCTGAGTATCTCATGCAAAGCGACTTCCACGTCACATACATCCGCTTTTTACTCCGCACTCACCGCCGACACCGTCACCGCTGCGCAATCAAGTTATCATCACTAGCCGCTTTTTGTCTCAAAAGCAAAGGAGGACATGGCGACACTATCACACACTCAAACTGACAGCCACACGAAGTGATTTGCGAGAGTTAAAATTGAAAATTTTTGAACTGAATAGAGAGGAAATTTCTAGTCCGCAATCTAACGCGGAGCAGTCCTCAACTCAACCTCTACCGCAAATACCTAATTAACATCATTTCATACGTGGTAACTGGCAGCCGACGTTAAAAATGCATTTAAAGGTTTAGACTAATGAAATTGTGTGTAGGCATGCACGCTAGAAGCACACATTTAGCCGTGTTTCAAATTGATAATAAATGGATTAATGTGATGCTAAAAACAAGTGCTTTGCTCAGGGCAGGCGCTTCCTGAAGCGAATGCAAACACGGAAAAGCTTACGCGAAAGAAAACTGGAAGGAGAAGGGTGCCATATATTATGCATCGCTTATCCTCGAGGATACGGTGATGAATGGCAAGGAAAATGCTACCAAATATGGTAATGAATGCTGCATATTATATCGATCCTTCTCCAAATTAACCGAGAAGGAAGTCATTCATACTTTAGAGTTCGCCATACTGGAACACACACTACTACCACTCAGGAGGATATTTTTTTTAAAAACTCAAAAAAAAATTTGTGTACTCAGCTCCTTCCCCTTTTATACCCCGTGTGTGGCCTACATTTTCACTCAAGTCTGAAAACCAAAAAAAATTGAAGTGAAAAAACAAAATATTATACAAAGGTCCTTTCTATAACAGTATTATCCAAAAGCTTTCGTGTTTAAAGTAAGAGAGCTAAAAAAAATTTTCAAGAAGTGAGGCAGAGAAGCCTTTTCCCTGTTGCAAAAAAAAACTTCAGCTTTTTCCGCCTTTCAGTGCTTGCAGTGTCAGTACAATCAAAACCATCATATGGTATAGCTCCATGCTACCTAAACAAAAGGAAAAGGACAGCGGCAAAGAGGGAAATGTGGGGAGTTGGGAGAAAGCTTCCTTTTTACCGCTTTCGGATAAAGCCCTCTTCTAAAAATAATACAATGTATCAAAAGAAGCGAATAAATATCAGGGCTTTGGAAGAACCCCGTTTTCCTGGTGTGTTCCACTATGCAAATGAAATTTGCAAAATCAATAAATCTCCCATTCAGAGGAGACCCTTAATTATCATATTATATGAGCTGAGCTCAGCTTCTCAGCTACTTGCACACTTGCTATTGTCCTATGAAAAGCTAGAAAAAAACTGGAAGAGGAGCTGTAGTTACATGCTAGCCAGTTTTCAAGCCTGGAATAGCACTTTTCCTCTTTTTTCTGCTTACTTTCGCCATCCATATGATTAAGGATGAGACACGTGTGTGAGTGGATGGAGTAACGAAAAATCTAAAATGAAATTGAGGAGAAGAGGATAAAAGAGGAGGACTTTGTGCTCTGGATGGCAAATATTAGAGCACAGTATAAATCTTTCAAAAAACAATATAAATATGCCTGTCATACACCCTTTCACTTTCCTCCCGTCAATTTTCTTCAAGTCACTAGCAAGCTATACACACGCTCCGCTCATTCACACATGAAATAAATTATATTTTTCTGGGTTGACTTTCGGCTTGCGAAAAACATAATAATACAATCGCAACTTTGCAGTGCGCTATATATCTACACGAGTGAAGGAGTTCATATTTTACGGATGTAACAAAGGATCAAGCCAAAGGAGATATTTTTTTTATGTAGAAGATCTACACCCACATTCGCAGCCGTATATCAAGAGGTGAGCGCAATACATAATAAATTCTCCATTTCAACTTGGCATATTCAATTCTCTTAATGAAAAGGAAAAACTTTAATTTATATGCAGTACCCACAAGACTACAACTCCTCCCGTTTATTCCCTCCTCTCATTGTAGTCTAAAGTCCACCTGTTATTTCCGCACCGCAGCGAAATTACGTATACACAGGCCTTCGCCATATATCCCTTCCTCATTATGTATTCGTCTTATTTCATTCAATATTGTCGTGTACCCACGAAAAAAAAACTTCTTTTTTTGTATAGAAAACGGTTCAGATGATTTTAGGCTGTGTCCTTTTCTACTGTACTAAAACCTGCGTCATCATTTATCCCCTTGGAATAGTCCACTTTTGCCGGAGGACAGAACTAGTAGGATACAAAAAAAGGTTCGCTTTTTTACCCTTCTTACTCAGAACAGAACCCAGATCCAGTTTTACCGTTCTCATCGCATCCAAATTACATGTTGCTATGCGGTAGGGTAGGACACTTTCCTTAAGAGTTGCGAGAGCAGATCCACCCATAAAAACTACAATTTCTCGATTTTGAACCCTTCAAAAAAAGGAGCACAAAAGCAGTTATATTTAAGCGCTATATAAACGTTCTCAAAATGAAAAGAATTCTTTTTTTTATTTTTAGGAGCAGCAAAAAGGACCAAACTCAATCCCACCGCGAGATACGTAATACCTATATCTGTACACCCATATACCGTAAACAAATAGGCTTTTCGCGTCTCCGTCAATTGGATATTTTGAAGGGAGTTCTATAAACAAACAGAAATATTCAATAAAAACGGTTCTCGTTTTCATCTCGTCACTACTCCACCACCCTCACAAAGCCTCACTAAATGGATACATCCAAATAAAGAATGCACTTCATATGCACTTTTTCTTTCACTACTTTAAAATTGAAACTTGCGTAAAATGTGCCAGACAGAGAGAAGTGGTTTTGCGGGGCGATTCCTTTAAAGATGAAGCTTGGACCGCACACTATAAATATACAACCTGTAATAATAAAAATATATATCTATTTTAGCCTGCATCTCTCTGTGTGCACTTCTTTGTTGCTGCTGTGCTGGATTATATCAACTCAAATCTTCAAAAGATTTGTTACAAGAGTCTGGACTTGAGAAGAAAAAACTCTGGACTTTGAGATGACCCTTTTCACGCTAGCTCATATAAATTTTCTTGGGGATAAAGTACCCCTCTCTCTCTCTCTCTTCCCCTTTTGCCCACCAATGCAAAGAAGAAACGGTACAAAGTACAAAGTAATCAGATCTCTTTAAAGATGAGATCTTAGAAACGGGGAGCATAAAAAATCCGTAAAAAATTGTTTTCTAACAGCCATAACAAAAGTCCAAGCTAATGTAGGGGATTTTCTCCGGGGCAACTTGCACTCGTCCAGCTCAACCAAGAAAAAAGCTACCCAATATTAGCAGAAGAAAAGGGACACTCACGCATGTTTATAGCAAAGTTTTTTTCACGAGAAGATGAGATGAGCCAAAAGCTAGAGAGAAGCTCGTTTTCCTTCTTTATAGCTTTTTTGCACTTGCCAGAGCCAGCGTGTGAGTGTTGTGGTGGCCGCTACGGTGCTGTTGTAGTACTACGACTAGTGCACTAGCTCACTTCTCTTTTCTGCTTCTCCCATTCTCCCCATTCATTTTGGATTGGAGCAAACAGCAAAAGCGTTTCTGTTCCGCAGTCGTTCCCAAGCTATTGAGCAGAGCGGATCTATGTTGCTCTCGGATCGTTTTCCCTTTTTTCACGAGCGCGAGCCTTTGTTCGGCAAAGGAGAAAAGAAGAGCGTCTTTTTTTACACTTTTCAACTTTGCACTAATTTCTGCTGGGATCTTCGGCATTCGTATACAAATTAGCTTGGAGCAGTTTAATCGCATGAGAAAAAGCAGTGAAATCTTTTTTTTTGCCAATTGAAGATTGACATCAAAAAGTGACAAGCCCTTTTTCGCGCGATTTTCTCTAGTTCTCTAATAATCACGGTAGCTGTTGTGTAAAAATAAAAAGAGTTTAGTGAAGAAACGAAGGAATTTTTCAACAACTCATCAGTATAAATCAAATATTTATTGGGAATTGTTGAGAGAAAAAAAGGATATGCAAAAGTGAGAAATTTTTTTTTGGGCTTTGGGCTGATCTTTCTTCCACATTCTCGTCACTCACCAGGACCGTCATAATCAGCAAAAATTTTTTCAGGGTACGTTCACATAGAAAAAAAGTGGAATCTCTTGTTAAAAGCTCAATCATTAAGAATTTCAAAGTTGTCAGCTAATTTGTTTCATTTTTACCAGAGAACAATTCTTCCCTTTGATGATGGTGATTTGAAGGAATTCTCCCTCTTTGCAAAAATTGCTAGAAAACGCTGTTTTTGCACAAGATCACTCCACAAAAACGAATAAAGTCAAAAGAAGAAAGCATCCTTTGAAGAAAACTGCAGTTGATGAGCAGAAGGGGAGAAAAAACTCGTACTGCTCCTAATTGAGATGTGTGCTGTGTTGTTGTGTGTTTAAATATTTATGATTATTAACTGACCTATAGACCCCGTGAAGGCGAAGAAAAGTTTTCTTTCCTCTGAACTCTTCTGTTCTTCCCATCTCCTTTGTTAAATTATTCGCCAGACTAAAAGAGAAGAGGAAAGAGTGGTCATTACAAATAGTGCAGGAAATTCCTTGAATTGTAATGAAAAATTAAAGTTGTACTTTTGTTACTGTTCTTGGCCCTTGATTGTTAACTGGTATAAAAAAAATCTTTGTTATTGTTTACTTCACTGCCGCAACCACACCACCGGTGTCATCATTATGTCCTAAATTTTTTGGCAGATGTTTTTTTCGTGAAAAAAGCACTTTTTTACCCTTAAAGTTCATGTAAGAACAACAAATGAACGAAGTGTAGAGGATCTATAGCAGAGAGAAGAGGTACACGATATTGTGTTTAGTGATTTTAAATGGTTCATAACGTGTTTTTTGGAGGGTGAGATTGTAAAATTTGTACTTTTGTTACTGTTCTTGGCCCTTGATTGTTAACTGGTATAAAAAAAATCTTTGTTATTGTTTACTTCACTGCCGCCACCACACCACCGGTGTCATCATTATGTCCTAAATTTTTTGGCAGATGTTTTTTTCGTGAAAAAAAGTACTTTTTTACTCTTTAAAGTTCATGTAAGAACAACAAATGAACGAAGTGTAGAGGATCTATAGCGGAGAGAAGAGGTACACGATATTGTGTTTAGTGATTTTAAATGGTTCATAACGTGTTTTTTGGAGGGTGAGATTGTAAAATCGTGTCATTTTATCACTAGTACAAATACGCCCACAAGCACACTTGTTTCTCCTCTCTCTCTATCTGTTAGCTGTGCAACATTTTTTGTAGAGTGTCAGAAGAGACATAAAACACGAGAGGGAAGACTGTGAGTTGATTGATAAATCAGTTCAAGTATATAAAGTTAACTCTATCATTGCCAATTCTACGTAAAAAAATACGCCTAGCGGAGAGGATCTTTTACAACTTAATAATCCCAGGGTTCACCACGTTTCTACATTCTAGAGAAGACAGAGTCAACCTGAGAGAAAAAAAGTGCAACGGGATTCATCCCTCATACATTTCCATCACTATCATCTATTAAGGACAGTTCAAAAGGATCAAGTGTGAATTGATTTAATAGGGAAGAGGGAAAGGAGGGAAGGGATTGTGCAACTTTTTTTTTGCAGTTTATTATTCAATCCATATTTGTAGACGGTAAGTTAAAGCTGTTAATGAGAGCTGTTGGTGATGATGAAAAAGAAATACAGGTCGGAGGGGAAACATAGTAAATGAAACAAATAATATTTTTCGAGGAGAAGTGACAAGTGTTTATAATTTTTTGGGGATTTCTTTTTACGGACAAGGAATGCCGGGTGAACTTTAAGAGTGTACACCTTATAAGATAAACAGAAGTGAACAGAATACTATGGTGTATGTGCAAGGGACTGCAGATGGGAGGTCATCCGAACCAGGACTGAGGTAGGGGAGGAAAAAAAAGCGTTCGTGTAGAAGTGTATGCCAGCATACTGGGAATTTATTTATTAAAGTGTTGCCGAAGTGGTTTTTTCTGAAAAGTTCCAATAAGGATCTTCTCCATCATCATCTCATCAAAGTAAAAAAAGAACGCAGGAATAAAGGATCATGAGGATGATCATGATGATGGACATGGGAAGTATTCCGAATCTCCGTCACCACCACCGATCCCGGTGGCGGAGGAGCCACGACGTAAGGATAGCTTTTACGAGTTGGATCCTTCTCATTGCCACATGCTCTTTATCAGGTTAGTGAAGAGATGAGCTCATTTACTTTTTTATGCGTTTACAACACTATTGCATTGCTTTGCATGAATAAAAAACAGAAAAATCCTTTTGCTTGAATGCGCCAAAAACTGCTCTCCTACTTTTTTTCCTCGAGATGGAGAACTTTTTTTTTCTGCCTGCTTTAGCTTTTCGGCTCCAGTTTCTCCAGCAGCTCTCGGCTCTCCGTCTCCATTTACCACATTCTCTGACTGAGTCAGTCAAGTCAGTCAGGAGATGAGATGGCGAAAAAAGGAGAATGAAAGGAACGGGGGCAGATTCAGACTCCTTTTTTTGTTCGCAATCTCAGATTCTCTCTTTCCAGTTCCCGTTATATCCTTATTAGCTCATACCCGTCCGCGCTTTTGCTTTTACTTTTACTTTGGCTGTCTGCATGCACGTCTTTCTCTCCCAGGTATATTTATAAAAATCATAAAAAAAGGTTCGTTCGCCTCCTTCCTGTTCCATTTTCCCTCGTATGTCTACTCAACCTCAGCCTCTTTTGTGTACCTAAGCAGGTACATGCATATCTAATGTACTTACGAGTGCTGGAAACTACATTTTATTCACTTATACCCGATCCAATATATGCACTTCCTCCTCCTTTTGTAATAACACACTCTGAAATCATCTTTCTTCTCTTGATGGAATGTAGGGCGTATCATGCGCGGATGATCGATATCTTCTATTTTATTGTGTGGGTCTAGTCCAATATGGCAAGTGTATTTGAATACGAGCGATAATATTGAATCACACAAAAAAACTATGCCGACTGATGCGATATGTGATGTATGTAGGTACATAGTTTTAGTTTCAACCTCACTCTCCAGCAACAGAAAAAAGTTCTCTGGTGGAGATTGGGAAGGCAGAAAAAAAAATCGCTGGCACTTTGGGCACTACACATTTCTTGGGTCTTTGAAGCACTCGTGCACACTTCGTATGCCTAGGTTGCTGCATTTAATCACATGTATTTCCATCTATCTTAGTCTCGGGGAGCTTTATAAGGAGGGAACACGTTGCGTTTGCATTCATCCTTTTTCGTGCCCACTTAAACTTTAGTTCCTGGAACAACTGGAACTCAAAGGGAGTTTGACTTTTGGCTTTTCTCACATATAAAAACATGGAATGCTCTAGCAAAAAAAAGAGGAGGAGAGCATTTCGGATCAGACAGAGCATTTCATCTGTGAACATCAACATCCCAAAATTGCAAGGACTGATACAGTAGATGTTTGTGTAGCAGAAAAAAAATGTAGGGAAAAAAGGAAAGACGAGTCGATTTCTAGAAAGGTGAGTGAAGCTCCCAGAAAAAAGGGAAAAGAGGTTTACGGAAGTCCGATTTTCAAAACTCTTCCAATCCCCACTTTTCCCCTCTACTTATCCAAGTATTTTTCGGGCCAATCAATGCATTGTTTCAGGGAAAAAAGTTGTCTGCAAAAGCAGATTACTGTGCCTATAGGAGAGTAGGAGAGGCTTAAAGAGAGAAAAAAACATTTGGAAAGTTCCTGGCTAGCCTATAATGCTTGTTTTCTTGTGTCAGCTGCAGCTGGCAGAAATAACTTTTTAACGCAAACTTTAGTTTTCTGATTATGATGACGATGACGGATGCTGATTGCTCTACCAGCAGGAATACGAATAAGTGGGTCGGTTGGGGTGGTCCTTTTCCCTTCCAAATGCTCATTTAAATCTGGGTGAAAACTTTTTTATTTCTCCAGCAGAATTCCAAAGTTGCACTTTCACCATCATTTACATTTTCCTTCTTAGAAATCACGCTATATTTAGGTATTGAAAGGAAAGCGGTGCGGTGCGTGAGCGTCATATTTTTTATGAAGACAGGTTGAGGTTCTCTCGTGCAGCTACTAATTTTGCACGAGTGACATTATTAAAAGAAGTGTTATTATTATTATCGTCATTATTATTATTATAAGGGAAAAAACTTGTTTTAACTTAACAATCAGAGAAAAGAGCTCACTCCAGCATTTTTTTCTTCTTTAAGAAAAAAAAAGTTTGCCGCATATGCATTCAAGGATGTTGATGAGGTTTTACAAACTTGTTAGTCCTTATCACAGTCTCAACTTCATGACAAGTCAACAAAAGAAAAAAATGCCATATGCGCATATGCCTACCTCATAAAGTACGGAAAGAGAAGGCTGCTTAGTTAGTCTAGCGTACTAAGCTTCAGCAAAAAATAGCTAGTTTCCCTACTCAAAAACTCATACTAATCGGGAGTCACAAGTTTTTGTCATAATATTATTTGAAAGCGCTCATATATATAG
>JAHZND010004953.1:0-53736 GCA_027744115.1 Acrocyrtus sp. NNG-2020 | reverse complement strand
TACCTACTTTGAAAAAAAATTAATGACTTACGATGAATCCATAGTATTTCAAAATGTCCATTTTGCACATTGGGCAGGTGCGATGATCCAACAGCCAAGGGTCCACGCAACACTTGTGGAACTCATGTCTGGAAAATTAAGTTTCAAGTTTATCTTTTCTATCGTCCAACGTTCCCCAAACTCATTGAGCAATTCAACTAATATCAACTGACTGACCTGCACGGCAAAGTTCGCAAAATGTCTCCAGTCTTGTAGAACTCAATACAAACTGCACAACACTCTCCCTCTCCGCTCACCTCCTGAAATTGGTTTTTTCAAAAAAAAAAACTTTTTTGAGTTTAGTGAAAGGAAACTTTCCGTAACAAAACAAAGTTTTCTTTTGTAAAGTGTGAGAGAAGACCTTATCAGTTTGTTTAATATTTCTTATTGGAATTTTTGCCAGTGCCTTCTTTGCTGCATTGCATAAACGCTGCTGTGAGGAAGAATTGAAAACTTTATGAGTACACATAATATTTTTTTATAAAGAAAAGAGCTATTTTTGTTTACAGAGCGGAGCAGAACGTGGTTGGGAGCAGACATGAATAAAAACTCTTACCGCCAGTCGGTCCTTTGCGTGCAGATACCGAAACCGTTGAACATAGTAAAACACTAGCCACGCCAATGAAATAATCATTAGCACGATAAATGAGATGCTCACGAAGAGTACAGAGGTACTGGAAAAATTCAAAAACGAACTACTTATTTTTAGATTTTGTAGCCTTCAATTAAAAATAAATATTAAATCATAAAACTGATAAGACAAGCTGATAAAAAACTTCAGCTGAATTTATATTTTTTTGTCGTCTACTTTCTATATAACGATGATATTTAACTTTGAAGCACATGATATATATGTTAACTAAAGCAATTTTCGCAGAGTCGGGCCCTTTGATACTCGCATTAAAATTGCAAATGGAATAAAAATGATTTTTTTCTCTAGTCGCTGACCTCGCCATTTTGCAAACAAAAGGGTGAAGTTTACTTTAGCAGAAGAGAAGGAGAGAGAAGGAGGGGAAACGTGCAAAAATTGGAAAAGCTCTGCTGTTTGTTAGAAGGAGCATAAAATGACAACCCTTCCCGCACACTGTACAACTCCTCACGACTCGCGAAATCTTTTGTTAACGAGAACGAGACACAAGAAAAAGAGTTAACAAAGGGCCCACTTAAAATTAATCAAAGCAGTTGAGGAATAACTGCCGGAGCCAGAGGACACGGGAAAAAAAGTTGGGTTATGCATACTTCCAGCGTTAGACACTTCAAATATTTACCTACCGATTAATTCCACTGTAGGGACGAGAGCAGACTTCACCCACGCCAATGTGCATTCTCACGGTGAACCCACTGTCAGTTATGTTCGCAATCCGCTCACCTCTCGACTTGTAAGTGAACACTCCAGGAATCGTAGCTGTCAGGAGAAATGAAAGAAAATGACTTTTTGTCCCTTTAGAACTTGTGTTCCACCCCAAGTTATTTTTTTCAGAGGACAGCAAATCCTAAAATATTTAAGGAAATCCCTCCCCCACTCATTTCTCACTCTGCTGATTTATTTAAAGAACTGTTTCAAGTTTTATTTTCCTCCAAAAGAAAATCCTTTAATAAACCTGGAATGGGTATTGACTTGAAATGAATTTACAAGAAGGCATTAAATATTTCCCATCCCACCACAAAACCCCTTTTTCTTTTTCTAAGGTGGAGGCTGACTGAGCGAGTGATAAAGTAGATTTTCAGAGCGCACTCTGAAAAAAAGGAGTTTTCCTCTTTTCCAGTTTACATAAAATTGAATTTAAAGTGTCTTCTCCAAAGAGAAAGTTGAAGCGATTTTTTTTGTCCTTACTCTTTAAAAGTTTCATGTCTTCGAGGGAATCGCTTTCTTCTCTGTCGTAGACCACCATCCCAACAGCTTTCCTGGCGTAAGCATTCTCCAGCTTGACATCAAAGTCACACCTGCGGTAAAGGAAAAACGGTTACACTTCAATTTATATTTATTTATTTTTTTCGTGTGTGCAAAATGACATCAAATCAAGTGCAAATAGGGAACGTCAAAGGGAGCACAACACTCTTTTCACCTCATTCCCATTCCCTGTTTGCTTTTTTTCTTATTTATTGCTTATTGAGAATTGAGTGGACTCACAAGCCACGTTTTATTAGGGCTATCCAATTCTCGTGTGGCACATCATTAATAATTGGATCACAACCGTAGTGATTGATTGTCCCGTTTCGCATCGATTTCACGTGCACCACTACGCCACTCACGGACGCGACTTTCCCTCCCTTCCCGAATCTCCCAGACTGTTGGAAATAGAAAGAGAAAATATTTGCAAAATACACATTTTACTTTATTTTACTCTACTTTTATTATTTTTTTGCTATTTTCTGCATCAGCCCGCACTTCCACCTGAAAAAATAATGTCCAGAAATAGACTCGCTCTCATCGTCAAAGTCGCATTACATTTTCCTGATTAGCTCACTAAGTCTGCGGTGAAATTGGCTGTGAAAAAATGTGCCCCTGACATACGCCTCTATATTTTGCGAATTGTGAGTACGGACTTGCTACTACTTTTTTTCCTTCGTCAATGACGACAAAGTTGCGTGCGTCCAAGGAAAAATATAATTGCTCCGTGTTTACTGCATTAAATCGATTTCCATTCTCGGCCCCTATCAACTTTCCAATATCTGCTGCTATAGCTGACCAGAAAGGAAAATAATAAATAAATCGCTGTTACTGCTACAAACACCGACAATATTTTTTCTAGTTTCCCTCCACTCCTCTCCTCCTCCACTCATCGTCAGCTCCATTTTTCATCCTTTAAGGAATTAACTTGTGTTTCTACTAATACGCGTCATTATCGACAGCTAAAAAAAAGTCAGTGTCCAGTAAATGAGCAACGTGCCTTTGCCTTCTCAGACCTAAGTATAAGATCGCTCACATGTCTCCAGCACAAACAGTTTCTAACGTGGATTAGTTTCTTCCACTTGGGCAGAGAGGGGGAGTATAGGAGGTGTAGAAAATAGCTCTTTTCTCTCCAGCATAACAGAAGGGAAAACAGGAAAAAAAAGTTCATCGATTTCCCTTCACCGTGTAAAAATGGGTTTCTGCTAAATAGGAATGCAGCAAATAACAGAGCACAAAGGAAAAGTCAGGCAATTTCTAGTTTGCTATTTTTTTGGCAAACGGAACAGAAAAAAATTTTGTTTTGGAGGAACGAGTTACAGGAAGAGTTATGGAAGAGAGGGAGGAACTGATGTAGAAAAAAAGTAGGGAAACACGTGACTGTCAAAATAAGTCTTGAAAGTCACTCATCCTCTTCTCCTCCAGAGAAACTCAGCACTTTAATGGAATATTTTCTGAAGAGTGTAGTGAGTAGTTGGAGCTCATTCATTAACTAGATTGGGAAGAGGATACTACACCTTCCTGCAAATTAATGGGGGCTGTCAAAGTTCCTACAGAAAATTGTTAATTGCTGGGATGAAATACCCCCAAAAAATTTTTTTGCGGAGGTGTTCCACTCATGCATGAACGTAGTATAATAGGGATGATTTGGATATTATTCGCACTACTGTGCGAAATGTCTTAATTAGCGAGCTGCAAATTTCCAGTGGGTATAGTACTAGTAGAAGTACAGCGCGCTAAATTCTGGAATCCTCTTAGGACAAGAGCTAAGGCCAATGAGCTTATTTTCTGTGGGTATTAAATTGCTATATTTTCAGTGCAGTTTTTCTCGTCACACATTACGAGGAGAGCTATACCGCCACTGCGGTGAAGCTAATTACGTCGAAATGAGTCACACGACCTTTTCCAATGCACAGTTAGCTAAATAGAATAATAAAAATGTGTATTCAGCCATAGGTTATAGGAGCACGAAAAGATGGCAAAGCTTTTAATAGGATTTTCCTATGTTCACGCTGTCATCCTCCAGAAAGGTCACTCTGCGTGGACTTTTTTTTACGTCTCCTCCAACCAATTAAATATTATGGGTATTGACAAAGCCTCAAATTTACTCTCTTTTTTTAAAAGCTGGCTCCAATGCAAATTAAATCGGTGCTGGGAAACGTGCAAAGAGTGCAGAGCAGCTACTTAATAGTCCACCATTCCACTGGCACATATTTTTTTAAGACGATTACAATTTTTGCAAAATTGCTTTTGAGAAACTGGTCCATATTCATTCTTACAAAGTGCATAGTTTTAAATAATTTAATTGCTGGAATGCCACTTGGCTGACATAACACTCGCCGAAAGGCAGAAAACAACCTGTCGTGAACGTTTTCTTCACACTTTTTCGCCCACTCCACCTTGGGAAAAAGGAAGGCACATGGTTTATTGGTTGTTGCACAACAGCCCAGAAAATAAAAGTAAAACTGCTTTACACACGTACTCGCCACATATTTATCAGAGTGACAGTGACAATTTTTTGTTCTCTGCTTGTTTCTCCGTTAATGTTTAAAGCATCGTGGCTTTTAGTGGACACGAACTCCACTTTAAAACAAACGGAGCACGAAATACTGCGACATTATTACCATTACCCCAATCAATATTAATCAGAGGACCTTTTTTTCCTCCGAGCTCCTTCTCGTATCGATCCTCTTCCCTGGAGAGACAAAAGAGTAATAATGTCGTGCCGCTTCTGTAAAGAACGCTAAAATTTGCGGAACCGTAGCACGCACTTAAACAATTCCCTATTGATTTGATTACAATCGATATAGCGCCACCGTTTTCATTCTACTTTATTATGCAGCAGCATTTTTAAAAAATCTTTTCCCTAAAAACCTGAAAATAACAAGTTCATTTAGCACTATAGCCAGAAAGAAGAAGAAGAAGACACCTAAAAAATAGTCCTCTCCTCATGTCATTAATGAAAAAGAACTTCAGTCTTTTTGGCATTTTTGGCCTTTTCAACACTCAGCATCTCGCCAGTTGAAGGCACTCGCTCAAGAACAATGGAAAGGGGCAGCAGCCACATAGCCAGAGATAACAATCATGTGTTGCTAATAATAATAACGGAGCCCATAATTTTTTAATAGGTAAGAGGGCTATATAGCAAACATGCAAAAAACAACAATAAAATCACGTTTGTGTCCATGTACATTTTTAAAAAAATAAGCAGCGCTGTAGCAGCAGCTCAAGCTTCCTACACAAATCCTTTTAGTAGGTAGGAAGGCCCGTTTTGCTCTACTCAAGGTCAGCACATCATACAACAACGGCAACGGCAGCAATAATGGCAAAGAAACGGCAGTGAGCAAAGCAAAACTCATCTCTCTAGGCGGATAGAGCGTATCGCAAAAAGAATGTGAACTTTTGTTTGTTTTTTTCATCATAACTCATCTGCTCGCAAGAGAAGTGTAGTCATCCCCGTTAATTGCTTGGCAATCGCAATATCACCGCCATTAACTGATATTGTGTTGATGAAAATGTGGTCAAAATGGGGTATAAATGGATGGTTGGCATGACACCATTTAAAAACTGCTGCATAGTGCGCTCTCCACTCGTGCACTTTTTTTTTGTTTCCAGAAAGTGGAAAAGTAGAAAAAAAACAAATTAGGAGTTGTTGAGGTGCATGCAATACTGCAATGTCCCTCTATTTTGGATTGTTACCTGCTACCTGCGTGCTGCTTCATTTTTGCTAGCAAGATTTTTTTTTAAAAAAAGGAATAGCTAAGGTAAAAATCCATATATATTTTTTTCTTTGACTTTTTTTCTCCCATCATTAGCGTCCGTATTTTTCTCGTATTCCCAAGTATCTGGCAGTATCTGGTGGCTGAATAGAGAAGTGGGTCTAATCTCAGTTCCATGCTGGGATGCGATATCCCACTTGTGCTCGTTATGGCTGTGAACTTTTGGGGAAAAATGTGTTTCGGGGAAGAATGGCAGTGAAGAGTGGATTGGAGAGTGTAATAGGAAAATGGAGTGGAATGGGATCTCTAATATTTTCCGTCATAATACCCTCACCGTCATCACACTAATCCTATTGTCATTCCTACTCCTTTTATCGTGTGTGCTGCTCCTCAGCAGACGGACAAATCTCTGTCTGTTCACCTGCCTAAAATAAATAGATTCCGAAATTGGGGAAAAATCTTCTCTTCTCCTCAGAGCCACTCTTTCCATGCCCACGACGCAAACCTGCCACATACTATTATAGCGACATCGGCTTAACTCCGTAATTCCTCTTCCGAACCAACTCCCTATTTTTAGCTTTTTTCCCCCTCTAATACCCTCTCGAACTTGACGCAGCAGTACAGCCGAGTGTGATCTGTTGACATTTTTTCTTCTCTCCAGCTTACAAATTAGCTGTGTAATTCCGTAATCTTCCCACTTACTTGCAATGCACGCTGCCATCCCTACATCCCAATTTTCCAATATCATTCCATGATCCGCCCTCATCATCCCGGAAAGTGGGAAGGAGACAGAGAGAGAGGGTGACGCCGAAAAACTGCATGCAGAAATTTTGGAGTCTATATCTCTTCCCAACGCTCTATTTAAATGCACATAACTTTACTACGAGTTCGTGTGTGCTGCGCCCAAAACTTTTTTTTTTTTTAAAAAAATGCCCTTCCTCATTGTCTCCGCATAATGGTGACAGACAGTAGTGCAAACATCGGCAGAAAACGGTTCCAATAAATAACAACAAATAATAGGATTAACTACTCCATCACTACGCAGAAGACAATTTATGGACAGTTTCGCATTTTTTTTCGCTGTCAAGTTACCTACTCTTTGCAAAATGGATGTGAGTGGAATACCCCAAACAGAAAATAAAATAATGAGTGTTTGCTATTTCTCTGTGTAGTAGTAAGGCAAGCAAGGAGTGATGTGTTTTTTTGCTCATGCTCATTTTTTACTTCAACAGGAACAACGTGCTGGATATAAATTTATGAGTTTCATGCGCACGTATAGAAATTGGACTCTCAACACAATTCTCCAATAAACAATATTATTATTCTGTCCGTTTAAATCCAATTTTCCTGCTTCCCCCTCACATTCCACTTCTTTGTTGGAGTGGCCGCAAGCCAGAAAAAATAGGTATGCAGCAGAAATTATAAGAGAACAATGGCCATGAACTAGAGAAGAGTTCGCAAAAATTGCAACAGTGAAGTAGAAAAATAATCCGCTTTTGTCTTCAACGTGTACAAACAACATTCCACATGCTATGTGGACGCTCTTTAAGGCAGACAGGTAGAGAGATGAGATCGCTTGCATGAGATGAATTGAATGAATTTTTTTTAAAAAAACAAGTCTGAAAATGACTGTTCACATGTTGAAAAAAGGTGACGAGAACAGAGGTGGAAGGATGGTTTACCACGACTATACGGATTGAATTTTACTTTTGTGGCCAGGGAAAAAACTTTGCCTGGCCATTTCACAAAATAATTCCAATTTTTGTACGTGAGCATAAATTACAAAGTTCAAAAGAAACGAAATGGTTTATTAGTCTTGAAAAAGTCACCTTCCAAAAAACAAAACCATTTTTTAAAAAAATTCCCTCTCTGGAATATGAAACAATATACAATTAGTGGGGAGTGAATATTTTTAAGCAACCGTGGACAAAAATTTTTTATGTCCCTGTGTCGACTGAAGGAGAATATATATTTTTTTAATTTGCTGTTGACCACCAAATCGAATTTTTTTGAACAAGTCAGAAAATCACTATAATTTTGTAGATGAGTGTGTACACTCCGTCCATTTAGTGATTTGTGAGGGAAATATCATTTTAAGACTATAATGTTGCCTTCGAGATGATGACATACATCCTCATCTTCAAGTACGGAGAACGCACGTGTGTGTGCACGTATCGCAGCGCTATCAGCGAAGCGCAGCTGCCAGCTAATTGTATTGCTTTGATGTATTTTGCTGAAGCATAAAACTGAAAATTAATCAGAGTTAGCTAGAAAAGCGTCAAAAGCTGAAGTATACGTTGAGGGGAACAAGATGCATTCATTATACGCGTACTATACACAGCTCCATTGACTATAGCTATATCTGAGCTGATTGGGGTCGCCGGTAGTTATCTCTTCTCTGTCTGGCAATTTTTTTATATATATATTTTGAGAAGATTAATAATAAAAAGAATAAATAAATTGGCTTTATCACTACTGATTGGAAATTTGGTAGGATGAGAGGAGCAGAAAAAAATAGGAAAGAGAAGGACGGCGCATTGATAATTTTATTTTATCGAGAGAAGGTGAGGAAGAGAAGTGGGGAAAAGTGTCTCTGTAAATGATCAATTACTGGTTTAATTGGGATAGCCATGCCGTTTAATTACATATGGTGTGATATTGAATTAGCCAGACAAAACATATTTCTCGGCTTTTGTTTTTCTTTTGTATTGACTTTTCAGCTAAAATATTTGAGTGGCGTCAACGAAACCATTTTTTAAGCGCTTAGAAGGGCTGCTGTGCATCCTCCGACTGAGCTTTATTATACAGATTTTTTTAGCTGTCTGCTGGAGCAAAAAGAAAAAAAGAGAGAAAATCTTGACCAGCGACATGATTTCTCACTGGTTTTCTTTCAAATAAAAATATCTATTTTGGCTGCTGCAGCTCTCTAATCACTCTTTTACGTCCATTTAAGTTGATTAATGGACCCAGCTGTGGGGCAGTTACTAAACTGATAAACTTTATTAAACCATATGCGTAAACTATTATGTACGATGTGGTAGTTAAGATTAGATTAAAGAGGAGATGGATTTACGGTTGAGTGGTGGAGCGACTCAGGCGTGCTATATTTTCTCATGGGCTTAGCCATACGCGAGGGCACAGATTCATGTCAACAATAGAAGGGAAGCGAGACGAGAGAGAATAAGGAGGAGAGTCTAAGACTCTTTGCTTAATTTTCCTTCCTGATTTCTCTCAGAGCACTTTTTTTGTAAGACTTTTTTTGAGATGTCAGCACACATTAATTTAATTGGAGGAAATCAACGAACGAGAGTAATCAAGTTAAGGGAGAGATTTACTGTCCACACGGTTGTCAATTACACACATCAGCCCTCAAGCCTTCAGCTCTGAAATATATGGCAGGTTTTCCTTTTCGCGGAGGAGAGAGATGTCTCCTCATAAAAAATGGAAATTTGGAGTGGAATGACGTATGAGCAAAAGCAAACTTTAAAAAAATAAAGTGGAAATATGGCTCCCCTTTCCTCTCTTCTCACTCTGTCTTCGTTTGTGAGTTTATTTCCTTTGAGGGAGGAAAATGAATTAGTCCATATTTTGCAAAAACAGAAAGTTTCGCTTACCTGGGACTTTTCGGTAACCAAAGTTCCGTTTTTCCCCTTGTACGTGATATTGATCCATGCCGAGGTGTACTCATCAGGTAAGCCTAGTGGCCACTCTGAAGCGGCAGCAACAGATTGAACGGAGGAGTACAACCAGGAGCAAGATATGAACTGGATGATGAGAACGAGCTTGTTCCAGTCTCTCACAAAATGCCCCATTTTCGTTGCAGTTGGAAAAAAAAGTTGAAATGGGATAAAGCAAAACGAGAGCTGCTACTTCCAGAGAGAAGAAGCTCTGCTCTGCAAAAGATTTCTTTTTTGTCCAGAGATTTCCCAATGTTTTACTGTGTAACACTGGAAACACAACGCAGGTTTGGTGTCGAGTTTCTCAGCGTTCCTTTTTTTACAGACTAAATTTTTTTCTCTTAAACTCCTGAGCTATGTAACAATTATGATGAGGATGAGTCTGGAATAGCAGCACTTCCAGTAGTTCCACTTGCTCCGATTCATTCTAAACAGTGAGTAACGTTCTTAACTCTCTCTGGGACTATGTGGGAATCCTCGGAATTAATAATGACGCGTGGCTAATTTTTTTTATATTTTTATATATTTCTCTCTCTTCTTGCAAACACACTGATTTACATCAGTACGAGTTTTTTTTATATTCTACTACAGTGTGTAGTGGAGCTTGCGAAAATTTTTGTTATATCGCGAAAATGGAACTTTTCCTGCTACTAAAAACGTAAACTGGCTTAGTACGAATTCATCATATTTTCCCTCCGCAGTTCTCAGAGCTCTAATCTGCTATCTCCAAATTCTAGTTTCTGATAGTGATCAGGATATCCTATTTTTCAGTTTTCTCTGACACACCAGAGAAGGAGTCCTTGTGGAGTTTGCCAAGTTCGCGAGATTTCCAGGAACACACTCTCTCCTCGTGTTGCACTTTCCCTGTTCAGTACAGAACTCTTTTCTCTTTATAGCATGCAACTCCTGCAGATTAAATTTTTCACTGTGTGGAGCTTCCAGAGCAGGATAAAATATAAAAAAAATCGGATCAAAGGGAGATCAAGATCACTTAAAGATGAGGAGTCTCCTTTTTATTCTGGAGTCCTCCAAAAAGGAGAACTAAAGGGAAGGAGCGGGAGCAGAAGCAATAGGCATAGAGTGTGTCTGTCAACACAAAGAAAATACGGTTACTCAACAGCTTTTTATATATATATTCCTCCTATTAATTATTCTCGTCTGGATAAGATGATGGATATACAGATACTTTATACTTCTAGGAAATTGTTGGAGAACATGCACAAACTGAATTTTTTGGGAATGACAAACTACTCACGTATCAGTTACTAAACAAGCTCATATAACGACTTTATGAGTGAGCACAACTTCTATTTTTTTTTACCTGGAGAAATACAGACTATGGCAAAAAAGGTTTTTTTTAATGCTGTGCTGTACTTTTTTTTCTAGCTCTTTTGCTTTGTTCCTTCGCTTCACTCGAACTCTTTCGCATTTATGTCAAAAAAAAGAGCGTTATTGGGAATTTGAGGACGAGTACTGCAGAGCACAAAAAAAAATTTTGTACGTGACTGTCCGTGTGAAGCTCTGTCGAGTGACTGAGGCGTACGGCTGGTGAGTGGCTCCTATAATAAAGCTATAGGCGAGGGCGAGAGCTAAAGCTTCCAAAAAAAACTGTGTTTCCAAAACAGGAGCGTTTGTACAGAGCACACAAGCCAGAGCGACCAACAAGCAAGAGAGATGAGGAAGAAATGCAGCAAAAAAAGAAAAATGTTCCAGTCCAGTAGAGAAGTGAGAAGCGCAGCGCAAAAAAGAGGCAAAGCAACAAAAGCAAGTGGCTCCTTGTAAGTGAGTTTTTAGCTGAAGCGAAAGCCCCTCTGAAAGTTGGTTAGATGACGACCTATAACTACTCAAACAATATTTCATGACATGAGATGAAGTGAGTATTGAGCTTGTTCCTCCTCAGTTCTCTCAAATGGGCAAAACTTCTCTGCAAAATATATATAAAAAAACTAGTTGTTCGCAGTTTATTGCAATGCACTAGTGGCTCTCTCTCTCTTTTTTTAAAGGCTTAGCAATTCCAATGCAGTTTTTTTTTTGCGAGAGGTACCGCGAGCTCAAGAAGAATGAGTGGATACTTGCAAAAATGGTTTTTCTTCTGAAGAGTCTCACCAGAATACTTGTCCCATACGAGAACTCTACAAAAAAAAGTTCCACTCCTACATTTCCAATATAGTATGGGAATGGTACTGCTCACAAGCTCGTAGATTTTGCTATGTGGTAGCAAAACTAAAAGTAGTTTGGGGCCAGGGGACAAAAATTATTGGAATGAGTGAGGAGTTTTCTATGCATTTATTCCAGCAGATGAATAGCCACCTCATAAATAAAATTGCTTCCTATTAGCAACCAATCCAAAAAAAAGCACGCTTAGTAATTGTAATGGACTTTTTAAACTTTAAGTTTACGCTCTTAATTATTTTGCTAAAAAGAATCTTTTGCAATCAGGTGTCCTCTCTTCTATTGCTTTTTTGGGGGCTATGGCTAGGGCTGTGAGATACAGACAAAAAAACTGATTTGGTTTATCTCTCTCTCTGTCCAATGGACAAGGGGAAATTGGTTTTGTGGCCAGTAACTGAAACAAAAAAAGTCAGCTTGCCATTGTCTCACTCTGGATGGGAAGATTGGCAGAAAAGGGTGAAAAAAACGGAGTGTTCCGAATGGATTAGGACATGTGTGCTGTTGCTCTTTGTGTGGTGAAGCTGACGTGATCGTAAGTATGAAAATTGGGACAAAGAAAAAAAATATATATTTTTTTCTTTTGCAAGGTGTGTTCTTCTTCCTACGTAGATATACCTAGTCTAGTAGTCCTAGTAGCAAATAATATTTCGCTTCAGGGATAGTTGGAGACTCAAAATTAGTTTTATTGGGCGACAACAGACTCATGTCCAATTCCACTGTGGAAATAATGATTGCTGAAGATGAGCTGCTCTACGACTTCGTTTTCTTTGTACCCGCCAGCAGTATTATTGTAACCTTCGGTTTTGTTGGCGATGAGATAAGAAGAAAAAATTGGCTGGGTTGTTACTATTACTGTATTTTATGGCTTACGATTAGTTGCGCACTGTGTCCTTGCCTAAAAACTCGTACGTTTTTGCTGGGATGGCAAATGTATGCGTATAATTGTCTACTTAATTAAGAAATGGAATGGCATGGGCATAAAAAGCGTCTTTTAAGTGTACTTTCTTACAAAATTTAGCTATATAGCTGTGCGAGCAGGAACAGAACGTTAGAACTGGAATAGAACTAGACGTGAAAAATGGCGTTTTTTTCACTATACAACTGCCTAGATTATGTACAGGTTGCAAAATGGCATAATCTTTAGTCTTTGCAGTCGTTGGGAAAAAAGCGGGTTTTGGAAAAAGAGGATGAAAAAGGAAGGAGAGCGATTTTACCTATAGGTCAGATCCGTTTTTTGTGATTTATGCTAGGAAGAAAGTCTTTGAAAAAAAATTTTTTTGGGAAATACGCAGTTCTCAGGAAATGGATAGTATCCATTAGCGATCCTTTTTCCGGAGGGCTTCACTGCCCTCGAAATCTCTGTTTCAGAAAGTTTACGCAAAAAAAGACGCAGAAAAAAGCTTTTCAGTTCTTTTCAATTGCATTCTTCAATAAGAAGGGATATGGAAACAGCTGACAATTCCAGGAACGATGCGAGCTCTTTATTATACTCTTTGAAAGGAATAATAATTTTCTCCGAAAGCCCCAATTACATATAATACGGCTTGTTATTTTTTCTGGAAAGCGGATGAAATTTTTTACATTTCCGGAGTAAAGCCCCTTTTCCACTACTCTCCTCTCGTTTACTCCCATTTCATATTTTTTCAATTACCGCCTTGCGGATACTCGAACAAGCATTTATGGGAGATTGTCGAGGTTTTTATGAAGTGAGAATGGGCACAGTAGAGAAAGTTCTCACATTTCCCATAGCAAAATCGTATGCTATTGCTATATCTTCTTATGACACCTATCTGTAAGGAGTCCTTCTGGAGACTGGAAGGATTTTACCAATTTGTGCGATTTACATAAGGAACGCCTGATCAGGAACGGGAAGGGATGAAGGGAAGTATACCGGTCAAGGAAGCGGAAATTGGGTCAAACCTTTCTATATCACTTGAAGCTTCCGCCTCATTCTTTGCTGAATGGTTGCACAATTTCAACAAGATTCGGATCGGGAAAGGGATCAGATATTTTTTGGAGTGTGCTCAATGCTCGTCCTTAGATAAGCAGCGGATTTTGATTCCAGTAGCATCGCCAAAGAGACTGCATATATATGGATGTAAGGGCTGGGAAAGCTGGATTTGCGTTATGTAAGCTGATATGTTAAAGGACACGTCAAAAATAGTAAGTTTTGGTGCATGTAAAATTATTTTTTTGCACGTGTTCCCCATCTTCTCTCCTCCCTATGATATCAACACTAGGATTACGGAAACTGGAGAAAAACGTCCTTGAGCAGAAATTTTTTTAACTGTCTCCTCCATTCCCTCCCCGAAAGGCGACAAATCATTGTCATCCTACTCAATTACACAGGCAAATGGGCGCATCAGAGTCATGATGAAATGTCACTATTCCATTGTAGGAGTGAGAAATGAGGACAATCCAAAACAATGTCAAGGATAGATACTTTTCGGATACATAAGAGCTGCTCCAAAGATATAATTACAATGATCCAGAGGATATGTGTGTGTGGGCTTAACTTTTGCTGACTTAATTAAAAGAAGGAACTGCTTCCGCCTCATTCACAATCCGCACATTCCCATCTTTCCCAATAACATTCTAACATTTCTAACCCCAAAATAATTTCCAGTTTCCCAGAATTACAGATGCAGGTGATCTCAACGGAATGAGTTTTTAGCCAACTAATAAGTTACGTGATGTGGCATGTGGCATGAAACGGCAATGAGAAGCTGAAGCTCGAATGAACGACCTTCAGATCAATTTTTATAGTGGTTCTATCGAGCAAAAATATGTATGCACTCATTAGGTTGATGAGCTCATAAGAAAAAAAATATTTTATTACAATATTTTATAATTAAATTTTGTTCTTTTGTGTTTATATACGACGTAAAGTATTATGCAAAGCGCATATGCCATCGTAAAAAGTTGCATTGCAAAATCTACATTTTTTATAATTTTGCTCTAATTTGTACAAATTTAGAGGAATATTATTTAGGTGCTGTATGTGCAACTGACATGTTTTTGCTGCAAAATGAGTGCTATTTTTCGCAACAAATATATTTTTTTGACAATTTTTTTGCTAGTTGAGAGCTACGCGAGCACAGGATGGGATAACCACAGGATATAATATATGTGCTTTTGCAAGATTATGTTTTGCCATGGTGTGCTGGCAAAAAAAAGTACGTTCGTAAAGAATACTTTGCCAATACGAAAATGCTATATAATCCGCCATCAATCTTCTAAACTGTCAGGATGAGCTAACTCTCTAAACGCGGTTATGAGAAATGATGTAGCATTCCACCACAAAAAGACATAAAAAGAAATTTTACACTTGAACTTGCAAATTGAGAAAAATAAAAAAATGATAAAAAGCGCCATTTGTCGACAGCGCAGTTAAAAAGAGCATGTGTGTGGGGAAGTTACGTTTTAGAAGAAAAAAAATTTTTTAGTGCCATTTTTTTCAAAATGAGGTTTAGAGTGCATAATATTGCAATTTAGTTTTTTAGTGCTTTTTTCTAAAACCTCAACGGTTACTGATGTGGAGAGAGCGCTACTACAGTTCACTTACATCACGTTAGGCTGAGAGCGCAAAAAAATGAGCGCAAAATGAGAAATAATACCGTCGCGATCAGACAGGATGGTGATGGTGAAGGAGGAAAGAAAATGAAGTGAGGTTTAATTAACTGGAGCTTGACAGAAAAATACATATTTCCCATTAACTGATGTATCCCACCTGAAAAGGGTGAGTTGGAGAGAGGTGAGTTGAGTGCGCCCCAGCAGAAAAAAAACTAGAGATCCGTTATTTTACGAGCGCATATAATACAACTGCGTTCTACAACTGTGAGCAGATCCTTTGAAAAGTTTTTTTAAAAAATGACACCTGGAACGCTCTCATTGTGCTCACACATCATCATCGTTTAACAAAAGCCGCAGAGCCGCACTTGCTACAATCAACCTCCTTTTTGGGGAAAGAACACGTCATAGTCATAGGAAAATGGGAGCAATAATAAAGAGAGGGCTTCCATACAGTATCCATTTCACCGATTGGCACTTGAACCAGCATCAGAACTATCAGAAGCTGACTAGAGATGATGAACTGGAACAAGAAAATTGGCCTTGATGGAGAAGGGAAAGGGAAACCGCACACACAATTCAGCCAAAAAATACCACTCGACTCGTACCGAAAAATAAATGGGGAAGGACTTTTTCCAGTCGAACTAAATGTGAGGAAGTCAACGCCAAAAAGTGGAGATGAGAGTGGCAGTGGTAGTATGGCACAGAAAACATTCCATTTCGCATTCGCCTCTTTTTTCTCCCAAAAAATAAAGGAAGTCATGACGGGACTATTGGCTCTGCAGAAAAAAAACCGTTATGTGTATATTTGCTGGGTATAAAGATATTACATGGAACTGGCTATTTGCAGTTGTCCACGTCTCTGCACAATTTTTTTTCAATCACTGCAGAAAAAAAGAAATCAGTTAGTATGGAGGGACCACAGGACAATAAAATACTTTAAAATTGATGTTTTAACGAGATAAACTAGCTAAACCCAGTTTGTTTTCATTATTTCTTCTCTAGACTCGCTCCGCTGCGTTTTCTTCCTGGCCGGATTGCGAATTGGGATATTGGAAAAGGTGGACATGGAGCACATAAGTTTCTTCCCCTTTGGGATTTCATATGCGGAGGAGAAGTGGAAGGAAAACATGCCGTTTTCCAAACGAGCTTTGTGCACGCTCACATTTATGTACATGCCGTGCACGAGGAAAAATAAAACGCCACAGTTTTCCATTTTGTTTGTTGGCTTGGAATAATAGCATATATGAAAACAAGCAGGTATCCACTTACTACTCCTCTTACTCCATCCACTTTCAGTCTGATACTTAATGGGAGTGAGCAAAGGAGAAGAGAAAAAAAAGGTTTCCTGAAACTTTATTTTTTTGCTCTCTTCTGCTCTGTGTTCCATAATGATTGCTTTTTTTTTGCGTAGTATATCGCCATTAGTTTTACAATGCTAACGTAACCTGATCGAGTAGAGCACACTAAAAAATATTTTTATGTGAGGTTTCAAGCATGCTATACGAAATGACATGCTTTTGTATTTTCTTAAACTGGGACTCATTACATTCAACATCACGCCCCCAGAAAGCAGCGATTGTGAGTTTTTTGAGAGGGAGGAACTCATACTTCCCCGAGTTTTTAATTGACATTTCGTTTACTGGGACAATTGGAGTGAGATGATGTAGTGAAACGATTCCAGTTTCCGAGATGAATTCACTATGCTAGCTCGTAAAAATGATTTTAATTGTGCTTTTAATTACTCATCCATTTTTATTATCTTGCTGTTATGGCCATTATTATTACACAACCAAAAAATTTCTGTTCATTGCTGCTGATAAGAAAACGGAATTTTGCAAAAGACACCATATACTAGTACTATTGACATTTGCAGGTGGAGCAAAATAGCAATCGACGTTTAATTACATCGTTAATGTTTGTCCTCACTCCAATTTCTCTTTTTCAGAGCTATTGTTTCCGCACCACGTCTTCCTCTTTTTTCACGACTTTGCCAATCTTTCATGGGGCAATGTAAAACTAACAACGATCTGTACTTATTTGGCCTTCGTCGTAAACGAAAGCGGTGTGTGGCGGACCTCTGTAGTTTTGTAACCTAGCTCGCTTACATTTTTCATGTCCTTGTCAAAAGCATAAAAAAATGGTTTTCCAATGCTTTCTGGAGAAAAAAAACGTATTCCCTGGGAGTTCTCATGTAGCCGTTTTCATTTTTCAACACACAATTGGCAACCTTACACGGCCCTGCCATTCCTCTTATCTCGCATGTCAGGCGAACTCTATTTATGCAAGTTGGAGGGAAATACATTTTTTGTCGTGAGAATAATGAACATGCAAAGACATTCTTGGATTACTTTCCCTTTGCAGAAAAAAACCTATAGGAACCGGATCGTTTCATTGCACACCAAAGAAAAACATTTTGAGTCAGTAAGTTTCTGGCGCATAAGCCATTTCACATGGGAATGGAGAGCAACGGCATTTTCCAATAAGTCTCGCTTATAGTCAAGGTAAAGTAGTAAAAAAAAGAACTGCTGGAAAATGGGAAGGTCATTCAACCTGAGTCCATGGCGATTTTTTTGTGTTGTTGTTAGCCTTTTTTTATATTTAGGCATGTCAGCATTATACATTTTTTTTGCTTTCCTTCCGCCCCGATCCATGTCCATTTGTGACCTATTAGTATGAGCGCTCCAAGAAAAAAAAGTTGAGCTTTGCATAAGTGCATTTAGCATATTTTTTCTAACGAAATTTTTTCTGGAAAAGGAAGAGGAGAAGCCGTAAGTAAAGAGCTCTCATGTGTCCTTTCTCATTTTTGAGCTGTGAAGCCTCCAAGAAAAAAAAAGAAAGTTGGAGGGTACTATATATGGGGTAGTGTACACCGGATTTTTTTATCGCTTTTACTTTTTTTGACTACTCTCTCGCAGCGTTTGGGCCAGGTTTAAGAGGATCAGATGCAGTCAAGAAGCCAAGCTGCCAGTTTCCATGTCATTTCTGAGCCCGGAGAGGAGGAAATGATGCAGTGTTTGTTGTGTAAAATTGGTTATGTAGCATTTTGACCGGGAATGACATGTTGATGTGGAGTGCTGATGAATTTCAATGTTTGAGGGAAGTTTTACATGCAGGACAGATTTTTTTTGGTGTTGCTACACCGCCATCATATAAAAATATCTTGCCTTGTTCCACTTTCAGGACATTCGAGGAAGAATATAAAAAAGTGCTGGAATAAAATGGCAGGATACATATTTATGCATAGAATCATGTTTCAATTTTTAGGCATCTAGCGTAGACTTTATGCTTCTCTGTAGGGATATGAAGGTGACCGTGATAGGACATGAAATATTTGTTGAGTAGGAGGAATTAATGTTAAATGTGGGGCACGTATTCTCTTAAAATCCTTGCTGAGTTGTGCAAGAGCTCATTAATCCTACAAATTGCTTTGTTTTGAGAGAATACAAATAAAGTAATAAAATCCATTTTCTTAATAGAACAAAAAGATTAATTGAGAAATGAAATGAAACTCGAGGACGAATCTCGAAATGAAATTTGTTCATTTTGTGTGCAATCTTGAGAATAAAGTTGAAATTTAATACTATCAAGACGTGAACAGAAGCCGATCAAATTCAGAAAAGGATATTAGAAATTGAAGCTAGAAATTCAGGAAATTTCTTAATAGAACAACATCGGAGAGAAAAATGATAGTCTCTATTTTCCTGATTGGTAAATTTCGTATTATTCACGCTAATTTGAATTCATTAATTCTAAAAATATTTCTTTCAAACAGCACTGGGAACGATCTCCCAAATGGTTCCAACCCAAGGTGGATTTTTAAATTTCGTTTTGAACCCGGCATTAGCTCCAGTCGTAACTCACAATGCTATGAAGAAAATTGAGGCTCCTCTTCCATTCTTTGGAAGGCAAAAAAGACATATCATTCCAAATGCCGTGGCCGAGGAACACCCTGTTGGCTTCCTAGATCTAAAAAAGTTGCGTTCAACAAAAATGGGAAAACAATTTGCCCCTGGAACAGGTGCTGGTGGTGGAGGGGGATCAAAATCAGATGAAAAGTTTGGTTTTTCAGGAACTCGGCTCCCCGTAGATCGTAAAGAGCCTGAACATCTGGACAATATCGACACTGAGTCGTATCTGATTTTAAAGTATCGTTTAAGCGCAACTACACATAAGCCGAATCTCTCTGAGAGTATTGAGTCTGGAGTCGTAGGGCCAGATAGACTGTTCTTTCATGAGGTAATTTATAAATAAATGAAAATGTTTGAAAGGGGCATTACGAGACGGTAATGTTGTGTAAATAACTTTTATCATAACAGGGAGATGATGAGAAGGAAGAAATAGTGGCTGCTGCAGAGAGCAACGGAAACGGAGCTCAAGGACATGAGAGTCCCAAGTTTCCAAATTATTTACAGGAGCGTCTATTCGGGCGCTTTAGGGCCCCCGTGGACAGCTCCGAGATCGACGGGAGGGTGGATCTCTCCTTAATTCAACCTTATGGAGACATTGACGTAGGATCACTTCTCCCTCATCACATTCAAAAGAGATCTCCCAAGCCTGAGGACAAAAATGCCAATAAGCCGAATCCGAAATTTCAGGATTATTGGGTTCCATTTTACGTAAACAGCATCACTCTCAAACAGCGAGGTCCTGGTGAGTAGGCGTACTCTAATTACATTGCTGAAATTGGATCTGATTGTTAACGAAATGGAATAGTAATATAATTTAGTGAAAATATTTTTTCAGCGTTTCATTGAGAATGAATATTTTCTCAATCATGCACACACCCCGCCATCTTTTCGGTTTCTGATCCCGTCAACTGCTCTCATCATTATTATAACTTTACTGAAGTTTTTTGGTGGAACAGCAGGGCGTACATGTAAAATTATGTAGCTATGTATAGTAAAAAAAAATTTGAACAGCAATTGTTGTCGCTCTCCTTATTTTCAGGCTTTATTGCTTTCGCATAAAACCCTATTTTTTATACGGCATCATTCCAACATTTCCAACTGGCAATCTCGTTAAATTTACGTAGCAATTTTTTATGGATTGAAAATCTCAATAATAATATGTGACTACCCAAGAATGAAGGATAAGCAATGTAGAAGGTGACAGGAAGCTCTTCGAGACTAAATTCAATTTTTAATTCCGAATATTCCGAATATTCCGGTTTTTTCAAATCTCCGTTTACGCCTGGCTTTACTTCCGCATTTAAATTGACGAGGAGATGTGCAGCCAATGGGAAAAGACGTTTTAAAGAAAAATTTCACCCTTCAAAAAACCATCATTCACTATTTTTATTAGAGCACATCCTGGCACTCCCCAAGTCCCAAAACTGGTACTAGCCAAATAGAAATGGTGACAACTCAATACCAGGTAAAGATTGAAACTTGTAAAATGGATATACTAATAAAATGATGTCACGTTGCCATTAAATATTGAGAAAAGTGTACATCAAGCTTCTAAAATGAGATTCGCATATCCTTCAAGCAAGATCGCAAGGACAGTATCAGATTGCCCCTGAGGCGCTGTATTTCTCATCTCCGCTCTGCCATTTTTTGCTGACGTAAATCACAAATCTTCTTAGGGAAGGGAGAGAGGAGAGGGGAGAGGGCTGTAGTATTTGAGGAGAGCATTTAAAAAAAAATTGGAGAACAATTACGTACACGAGATAAAAATTCTGGTTTAGTTGGGGGATCAAAAAGAGTCTGGGATGGATGAGTTGCTTGATCCCATTTGCTCTTTATTGCATTACTATTTTTACGACTTCACTCATTTTCCTTAGGAAGGAGTAGTGATGAAAAGGGCAGGAAAGAGGACTCCCTTGAAAAGGGTGTAATTTAAAAAGACATGTCTCTCGTTTCTCCACACGTGCTGGAGGATGGATGTGGCTTTCCCACTCACGGAAATGAAAATGTGCAGGTTTTTCAGCCGAGGGAAATTGCAAATTTATGATCTGCGATCAAGGTAAAATGCCATAGCGTCTGGGAAATGTGTAGTCAAGTGGGAAAAGCCTTTACAACTTCCACTCCCCGTGTTAGCCTTTTATGGCTATTTAAGATAATGAGAAAGTCGTTCCAACACGTAGAAAAATATAAAAAAGCAGGCAAAAATTTCGAGATTGGATTTTACTAAGTAAATAATTTCATTCCCTTTTTCACTCCAGGTTGAAGCAATCTCTGGCCTGTGAAGTTGAAATGGAAAACGAGCTGAAAGGCCTTGAGCCTGTTTACTCCTAAAAAAACTCATATTCCAGTTTAGTTTACGGTTAGTCATCTTGTCAAGTAATGGGAGGAGGGAAAAGCGAGGTAATGGGAACCTTGTCGCTATGATTGTAATTCGATTAGTAAAAACAACTGGAAAACTGATTTTGTTTTAGTGCACACCATTTCCAGGGAAATGTAGCGTACGCGAAATTAAGAAATGGACAGATTTTTTCGAAGAACATATTGCTTCAGTTATTGCCCTCTACGTCTGAAAAAAAATGTCACGATTGGAAGCGCAAAAAGGAAGCTGGTGAAATTAGCTTTGGTAAAAAAATAAGGTAGTATATATGTAGGCAGTGGAAATGACAAAAATCCAGGTCAGATGTAATTGCGCGGAGAGTGTGCACGTCAAAAGATTGGAGGAAATCAGAAAGGAAGAAGAAAAAGGGGTTAACTACCTTTTCTGAAATGAGTGAAGAGGAAGTGGTGAGGAGATGAAGAAGGGATACGCTAGTTTACAGCGCAGAATCTTTTGGAGTTTTTGGATCTTTGCTCTCTGGAAAAAAACGCTTTTGTGTAGAAGTTGGGGAAAAACCTGGCTTCCTATGAAGTTTAATGATCTCCCAACTGTATTTTGGGGATAATGATGAAGCCACATTAAAAGAAAGTTATGGATCCCCTGTTTTATTTGAATCAGTGACCAGTGACCTCGAACAGGTTAAGTAAATAATGGGGACAAGACGAGATTAAGGGCGTGAGTGTTCACTCAATGAGATTGGAGATGGGCTTACTGCTGCAAACATTCCCTGCTTCGAAAAAGGTGGACAACTTCCGGAATGTAAACTCTCTCAAATGCTCTCTGCTAGTGGTAGGGATTACGGGAAGAGGAATTCAGATAATTTTTTCGAGCTTGTTTTCATGGAAGTGGATTGAAATGAAAAGAGCTGAACTTTTTTTTATTGAGGAAGGATGAAAGGAATTTTTGGCTTCCTCTGTGCCTGCATCTGTGTAAAAAATGTGGATGTTTTGTATATCGTGAAATACTATCTGCCACAGCCACAACTGGAGACAAATTTCCTGCTGTTGTACGGAGAACTCTGTGCAAAAGGCAAAAGCACTCTCCACGCTGGTTTGACTGCGTTCGTAATTCAGAAGCGACCGTACATTATGCAAAAGGCTTTAATCAGTGGCTCGTCAAGTGTTTGGAAAATTAAAAATGCGAGGAGACAGCTCGAAGGTGAGAGCCCAATATTGGCGTATTAACTATGTTTTAGGATGTGTACAAGAATAATATTGGCAGTACACTTTTGGGCAAAAAAAATTCACTAGAAATTAGCAGAGAATTCAGAGAGGCTTTTTCATCGTGTTTTGATGCCTTTGATGTTTTGATCTCTGTGGCGAAATGAGGCTTAAACGCGAAAACCACGATGTTCACTTTTCCATGTTATATGGAGTTGGCAGTTATCGTGAAAAACTGTTTTATTTTCAATACATTTCATATGCCTCGATTCACTTGTGATTCTGAAGAGCGATCCGAAGCACTTCTTTGTACTTGTACGACGTAATTATTAAGAGTAGTGTTTAGGAAAAAGCGTTTTTGTGCAAATAAAAAGGAGTGTGCCGATGAATGAAGCCCTCGGCTATTGACATTTTCACTGGAAAACTAGCCCAAGCTCCAAGCCAGCCAGCGCTTACTTGTGCGACGCTGAATGTCACGGCTTATTTCCACTCGCATATATATACGCAGGTCAAATGGCACCTTCTCTGAGTTCACTTTTAATTTCATTGAAGCCATTAAAACAGTTGGCTAGGGATCAACGATAATTACAGTAAACAGATTCACTATTTTTATGTCCAGAAATAAAGGGGAAATCTTTGTTGTACTTTGTTTGTAGAGCGAGCCAGCGAGTTTTGCAATTAATTTTATTTTCCTCCAGCTCAATTAAATTTGCATGCATCATAGCACACAACATTAACTGGATTTTCCATCTATTCATTTTCAGACAGTACTCCACTATAGTCCAGGCTGCAGTCGGCTTGCAGCAATGGGAAAAACCGGCGGCGGCTGCGTGCTGTCAGTTGAATGAAATGTAATTATATTGACAGGGTGACTAGGTTAATCAACAGTTTGTTGACAGTTCGACAGTTATAATAAGCCATTTAAGCATATTTATAGTGGTGTCTATGCTATACATGCTCAAAACCTGTTTTTCTCCAGTTGTCCCACTTTATGTGAACTTTTTACAGATGTGGAAATGAAGACGCATTTTTAAATCGGAAGAGTATTAATAATATTAAAGCAAGCGCGAAAAAAAGGAGAGAACATTTTTTTGGAGAGAGAGTTTTTCTATGTAAAAGGAAATGGGGCCGAAAAGCGTAAAATTTACGCTACAGGATAAAGGCTGTCATTACAATTACAGCCTAATATTTTTAGTGTTATTTGCATACGACTTTTTAATGGCTAAATTGATGCTTTGTGCAATTATTTGTTAGCTAGTGAAGTGTTTGCAGGCAGCGAAAGTTATTAAACCATATAAATAGTTTGAATACAAAGGAAGGGGTACGGGCGCAGCACGAAACCATTTAAAACTGCTGCCCTTTCATCATTCCTCCACATGAAAAGACTCACTTCTCTGAAAAAATGAATACGCGTTTGTGCTCCCGTTTCTCGCGAAAAGAGAAATTGGGAAAGTACACAGGTAGCCATAAAAACCGCTCTGCAAAAATATTTGATGATGAAATTTTATGGTGTCGTACTAAAAACGTGGATGCTAAGCAAGGTGGAACTTTTAGATGTTAGAACTATGATTTATTATTAGGGAGGCGTAATAGGGCAAAATAAGCATTATACATTTTGTATAGCACACCGCACTATATTTATATGCCTTTTTTACACAACGGCAAAAAAATTTCAGTCTAAAGGAGGAATGTGCGCGAGAGGATATTATGGAAGAGGTAATTGAACTGGGAGTTTTTGAACAGGTTTTTCTTTGACTTTCCTTTGCCAATCTCATGCAAGATTAAATTAGCTCCGTCCCTGTTTCTCAGTCTGAATTAATTCGTTTAGTAATTAGCATGGCGCTCGGGACAGGAGCTTCTGTACAGATTTCCTGACATGAGATGAGATGAAGAAATCAGTTTATTGGGAAAAGTGGGGCAGTGCGCTGCGGTTTTTTCATAGACTTTTTGGCCTTCGCTTCTCGCAAAGTTGGAAGGGGGAACGGTGCACCATCTAACTTGTGGCGAGAGTGACTTTTCTAGCGCCAAAAAAGGGGAGATGTGAAAGGGGTGCATTCTTGTTGTCTCAATTTTCCCCGGTACGTTCATATTTTGACGGAGGGAGATGAGCAGAACTCAACCGCCCAAAAATATCATTTGCTGTGGAGTGATGAGCAGAGAAATGAGTTGAGTGTTTTGGGGCTGTCAGTGGAAGTTGAGGGAAGACAGTTGCTGAAGTAAGTGGGTTATCAGTTATCATAAGAAAAAAAAGTGATTAGGTGTATTATATATTTGAATAAAATTACACTCCTTATCTTCAGTCAGCTATTTGAATGAGTTCCAAGACTAAGGTGAGAAGGACAAGGTGTTTTGGCTCCAGTTTTCCTACGACTTTGTTATGAATTTGAGGAATTTGTTTGTGTGTGGAAAGATTGGGTAGTTGGTGAAAGGTAGACTTTTAATTTAACGAATTGGTATAATTTTTAATTTTTATTGATAACTAATTAGGAGCGCCGACCTCTGACTGAAGTGCAGGGAGTTTGGTCGACCAATAAGAATGAGATGGTGGGTCGACAGCAAGCAGTTAAAAAAGTTGGAGTGAATAATCCTCCGGTTTCAGAATCTTCCAAGAATGGAACTCCAACGGCTCTGTCAAAGGTGAAAAGTGGATTAGTCACCAAGAAAAAGATTGCCAAGACGGTATCCACAAAGGAGGTACAGACTGAAAATGGAGACCACTCGGTGGTCACTGCAGGTAAAACCGATAATAGTGGAATGGTTCAGTTTATATTTTAATAATACCAATAAAATTTATTACTATTTTTGTATTACTTCTGAGCAGAAGAAGCTCCACTGGAGTACTGGAAAGAGTTGGCGATAGCTCGACAAGAGGCGTTGGAGAAGACACTGCACGAAAACTATGAACTCCATCAGCGGATCAAGGAACTGGAGGAGGAGAAGGTCTTGCTAGAGAAGTTGGTGGAACAAGCAAAACAATTTAGTGAACTGCTTGAGGTATGTGGAATTTGTGGAAAGCTAACAACGTGCAAAATTATATTTTGATTTATGAAAGTAAAAGGGTTGTGGGTTGATTCTGTGCTTAATTTCGTAGAACTTAAGTGATGAGGACGATCCAGATGAATCTGGAATTGGCCTTGGTCGAAGCAACGAAGGAGATGATTCAGTTTTGGAGAAAGACTAGAGTTTTGGATGGGAACGCATAAGAAATTGCCCAACTTTAACATTTTACCTGAAAGACTTCACACCAATTTTGGCTAATTATGATTCTTGCTACAGTTTGGAGGTGTGTATATGTAAAGTGTACTTCCATGTGCATGTAGTGTAACAAATGATATTTATTTTATATGATCAAGCGCAGAAACTATGTCAATAGAACTAAGCCACGTTTCGCAGCATAAAGCTATAGCAATATAAGCAGAGATGATACTTTTTAGATCATTTCAATTTTTGTGTATTTAATAATTAAAATTTCCATAAGTAATTTTCTGTATTTTCCTAATTTTGTATTTAACAAAAGTCACCTTTTGTAATAATTGGCGAACTGATTTTTTATTTGCAACAAAAACAAATCTCGTAGTAGTAACATTTTAATATTTATAAGTATAAGTACAAGAATAAGTAAATTAAGATTTTCACTTGCATGTAGAATGAAGATGAGAAATTTTTCAGAGCAATAAAAATCAGACTTAGAAAAAGTTATTGCGAACTAAATTTTACAACATTTGCGATGTACACATTTCTTTTTAAATCTCCAGCAACTCTTCCTCTGCAGAATTAGGCTCTTCCATTGGTTCTGCCAGGTGATAATCTGAGTTTGCAAACTGGCTCAAACCATCCATTTCTTGTATTGCTAATTTGTGTATTTGTTCATCCGACAGTAGCTTAAACAATTTTTGAAATGGTGAAAACCGTAATAGTGTATCCCTGTTTCCGATTAACACAAGCTTCACCCTTGCACGGGTGATTGCTACGTTGAGACGGCGCATGTCTTCTAGTATACCCTCCTTGAAATATACAAATTGAAATTTAAAATATTTGCACTAAATACCAAGTTTCACTTGACAAAAATAGGTCAGCAAGTTACCTTTCCATCTATTGCTCCATCAGAGTTTTCGTTCTTCGCTGGTGAACTTTTTGGACGGCTCTTGGTAAATGAGCAGATTATTACTTCCATCTCTCTCCCTTGGTATTGGTCCACAGTGTTTACTTCAACTTTTGAAAATTTATCATGAACATCTTTGAGACTGTTTCGTAGTAAGGCTACCTGACCCCGATATGGTGCAATGACTCCCAACGCTTTTGGATCCAACTTGGCCTAGTGAGAGAAATATTCATTATTTAGGAGCTACATTTTGAAATATTAGTTACAACTATTCTAAATTTCACTTTTCACGTTACCCCAACTAGAAGACGTGCGCAAGCAACAACAATATCCTTTTCCATCATATTAGACAAGGTGTCTCCCTGCTTAACTTCTTCAGCAAGTACATCCGAAGTATCCAAAAACATTACAGATTTAGCAAGTGCCTTGCTAACAGCCAGACAAAGAACTTTTCGAGCATGCTTGCTTTCCACCTTTCTCAACATGAATGTACGAAGATCTTCCCCGGCAAGTTTTAAATACATGTTTTTCTGTTTATCACTGCCACATCTCATCTGGCCATCATATACAAGTTGATTTGCAAGGTCCGAGATAGTCTTATTCATTCTGTACTGAATATTTAGCTTTACACTGTTCACTGCAGTAGCCATCAATGAGAAGAAGTTATCCTTGATGCCTTTCGATCTGAAAATCAAAATATTTTTCGGTTACGAATTCGGTTTACTTTCCATTTAAATAGAAATACATTTATGATTCACCACGTTACTTCACAAACTGAGATTGAATGACTGGCGGAAGCTGGTTTGGATCTCCAAAAATGATGAACTTCTTGGCTAATGTTAAAGCCCCAAATACTGCTGTAGGCAAAGCTTGTGAAGCTTCATCGACGATGCAATAATCAAAACGACGAGCTTGGAAAATTGGATGTTTCAGACTCAGCAAAGTTGTTCCAACCATCGGCTATTTTAATTATTTTAATGAATTAATTTCGTACCCAAGCATAATTACTAATAGTAAGTAAGTAACTAAAGTCTAAAGTTGATATTTACTCACTTTATTATATGCCTGCGTCAAGTCTTTAATGGTTCTATATTGCGTAGAAATTGTTTTAGTGGAAAATTCATCCAAATCTTTGTTAGTTCTGCTACTGCTGATTTTAATGAAATCTTTGCTGTACTTCTTGTATTTCATTAAAATATTTTCTAGCGCTGTAGCAGTGTACGAAACTACAAGTATTGTTTTTCCTGATTCAACTAAAGTACGTAATAAGGCAACGATTGTTGTCGTTTTCCCAGACCCAGGGCTACCTTTCACAAAGAGGAAACTGTCAGTAGCCAGTGCCTTCAATATAGCTCGTTTTTGTTCTTCGTTTACCTCACTCAAGATTTTTTGAATTGGTGGAGTGGGAATTTGAACTTTTTCAAACTTTGGTTGTTTCCTATGACAAAATAATTAAATATTTTAGTTCTAAGTATTCCATTATTCTATGAATATTAAAATTAAATTAATTAAAATGTAAAAACTTACGACCTACTTCTTTATAATATATTCCCGAAGTCTGGCAGTATCAACTGTATCTTCCATTAGTTTAACCAGATAACCATATTGACTTGAAATTGGAGAGTTTGAGTTTACTTTATCCACGCAGTATGTAAAGTCTGAACTGGCATATTCTTTATGAAGATTCCTACATAAGAAAAAAATAATGTTTCAAGATAATAAATATTTTATGAAAACATCAGGTTACCTAATCAATTTCCTTACTGTTCCAGAAAGAGAGTTAATTCGTTTCCACGGATTATGACAATGTAGCCATAATTGATACAAACTTCAACATTAGAGCTTAACACCACAAAATCATCAACATGGAAGACATGCGGTATTTCGACTTCACTGTTTCCCGATTTGACCAGGGAGACCAAATAACCATTTTTTCCTCGGCTGTTTTTGTATGATGTAGGTGCACCGCACAACTTTAATTGGGTTACACAACTGCCAATGGCTTCCCTACAAAAGCAAACACTCAAGTAAAAGCGTTCTAATTGATTCAATAACTAAATTCAACATGATTTTTTGTACCAACCTCTCTTCTGGAGTTTTTGTCCACACTAATTTCTCATTGTATTTTTTCTCCACTTCCTGAGTTTCCAAATTAATTACCTGAAGCCACACATCCATAAAATCAAATTCTTCATCTGAAAGAGTTGTATTGGCCAACAGTAGTTTTTCTACAGGTGTGCGTTTCTGTCTGGGAATATGCTGTGTTCTAAAGGAAAGCAAATAATTTAGTTCTACGAGCAATAATTTAGCTTGTAATTAAGAAGCATCTATATCAACACAAGTTTTACTTGATTTGAAGAGTGCACATATTCCTAGCATCACAGTTTCTGCACTGATGGTCATACTCCACTTGCTCTACTCTTGGTAAATATGACAAGGCACCTTCATTTAAAGTCGTGTAACGCACGAACCTATTCCTCATAATAATTAGCTGCTGAAGTTCAGTAAGTCTTTGGGGGTGAAGAGAAATTGAGTCATCACTGAAGGAAAAAACAATAATTAGTTAGGATTAAATTTTAATCTAATACCGATCCCTATTTTTCGTAGTTAATAGGTTGCAATCACCTAATATAGTACAATACAGCATCCTCGACGCTACCGTACTTTATGGCCATCATTAGTGTATATAGGGAAACTTGACCTACGTGTTCGGATTTGACTGCCTGACGTTTTTGAGGCTTTGTACTTCCAGTTTTAAACTCCAATGGAACAACAATCGCCTACGGGTAAAATAAATTTATTTTAGTTGGGTTTATTCAGTAACAAATACTAAATATTTACTATTCCATTAAATGCTTACATCTTTAGAAGAAGTCTTTTGAATTGAAATAGTCGCATCAATTTTCCCTTTAAGCCCATACGTAGGATTCCAAATGTTGTCTTCAATGCCAAGTAGCTCCATAAATTCAAATGTTTGATATTTTGAATCTGGCTTCGAAGTTCTGCAGAAACGCTGCTTCATGAAACGCATCACCCATTCACATACATCTTCTTGAATTCTTCTGAACTCCAGATCATTAAGTCCAATACCATACGCTCTCTCGAGCATGTCTGGTTTTTCAAACATTTTCTGACTTCGAATTCTTAATTGATCCATGGAAAGAATTCTTTCGACCATAGCCTTTAACAAATTTAAAACGTTTATTAGAGCAACAAGATGTTTATGATGGCATAATGTTTTGAATTCGCAAGACGTTACCTACCCTACAAATTAACTCATGTGCCATAACTCCTCTGAAGGTGTTGGTATTATCACCCGACATGCTGTAAAATCTGGAACACAGGGCACTCTTTCTTTCACAGTACAGCAGAGATACAATACTTGTTGCGGAGATAAGTCGATCAGGTTCCACAACTAAATATCCTTGACTATTTTCTACAATAAAGCTGTCATTCTCATCTGCCTGTACACCGACAATGTTCACAAGAGTGCCTACAGACAAATAGTCCAGTTCCGCCCTGACAAAAAATTGAACAAATTGGGTAATGTAATATTTTACTTAGTAAATTAGTGCAAATAATATTGTGTAAGTATTTCTCTGCAAGTCTTACCAACGACCCTTAACAATTAGCTTTTTTATCACACCCGTTTGCTCAGACTTAACCTTGTAGGTTACCGTTACCACACCTTTCATCGTAGTTTTTGACATGCGATTTTGAATTAAATAGCGATTCTGCAAGTCCACAAAGATTCCTTTCACTGTGGCACCCGGTTTATTGAGAGAGGAGGCGTGTAATGTTCCAGAAGTTCCGCTCAATGTATTCTTCAGTTTCGGATTGCTACACACAGATCGTCCTGCTGAAAACGGAGAAATTCTCGTTTTCTTCATTGCCATCTCGAGATTGGCACACTCTTCGATATCAAAACTGTCCAAAGCCTTCTCCTTTTGCTCCATTTTTCGCTTCCGAATAGATGATCCCGACGGCGGCGTACCATCCTAAATATTATAAGCAATCAAGCACCAATTATTGTACCAATAATAATGCAAACTAGACTAAACCAATTCAACATTTTAATTAAAAATACCAAATGACAAATAAAAAATTACATTCTGGCTGCCTGGACTATCCTCATCGCACTCCATTGCAGGATCTCAAATTTAATCTTTGAAGACTACTTTGATTTAAACTCACTTTTCCTTTCACTTTTCACTGTTTATCACATCCAACTTATCAATGAGATGTCATCAAACAATTAAAGTACTTCCGTAGTCGACAAACACGTTATATTTCCTTTCCTGTCACAGAAATCATCGCCTACCGCCTACCCAGTAATCAATCAGTAATCATCTCTTCTGATTATCGTGTCTACGTCTAGGTAAAGAAATTTCATGAGACAGAGAAGCGAAAGCGACAACAAAAGAACAAGGGAGTCTTTTAGATTGACTTCGCGGCATTATGAATTCAAATTATTACAGGGGAGCAATGCGAAATGAAACATGTTTGCTCAAGTTGAGACTAAAGTTGTGCGCTTTCGGTATGCTATGCCTGCATCTTACTTTGTTGAGCGCAGAAGACCTTGAGACGGCTTTGAGAGGTTTCCAATGAAGGCGTACTCCTCTTCTTCAAGAGTGAAAAAACCTCCCTCCGATAAAATTCATTTCAGTTAATTATGATATGGCATTGCAGTTTGATAAATCATTTTATAATTACTGATAATACAGAGATTTAACTATCGTGAGTCGTTAATGATAATTAAGTGCTTATAATTTTATTGGGATCGTTTTAATCGATGGCCATTTTAATTGATTTATAATTTAGTTCAATTATATAAGGTAAACATAAAATGAAAGATTTTGACTCATTTTTACATCCAATTTTACAAAAGCATTTTTGTCATGTCAAAAGCAGCAAACATTTCATGCTACATAGCTGACTACGGAAGTCTTACGCCCTATTCTCGTCAAAACTCTTTATAAGAGGCCATATGTCATGCCATAATAATATCAGAGCTGAAAGGAGCTCTCATTTCCCAGCAGTATCAGACCACTTCTATAAAAACATTTCGACGACATTCGGTATATGACACCAGTCGAAGATCCTTAAATAAGCGTATAACCATTTAACCATGATCACCATTATCAGTAAAGTTACGATGATTCTAAGAAACGTGCTACTTATGCGATCAAGAGATTACAGATTAAGCCATTTCATTGGTTGCTGATCTCATCCTGTAAATTTAATTTACATGTAAAATTCCTTTACCAGCAGTCTTCGATCTTCATATAAACAACTACGAGAACAATGCTTTTGCTATTCTAACATTTTTTTTGACTCTCCCGCCTAGCCATACTTTAACCCAGTCTATCTTGTTGTTTACTTGCAGATCGCAGACTGCTGGTAAAGGAACGGAAAATTGTAATTGTAGGATTGTAGCAAATGACTAATCAGCTAGTGCATAGTGCAACTTTATTCATTATTTTGTGAAGGCCGTCGCATCGTCGTCATCAGCCAACACCAAACCATCATGCTTCTTTTTTCATATAGCACGGCCATAAAAGTGTATGCCATATTGTAGCATTTGCTCACTCAGCTACAGCATCATCGTTTTACCAACTCACTTCGCAATCCCCCTTCCCTTCTGCATCCGACACCAAATTCCTTGCATGCTTTAGAAGCTGCATTTCCTAATGTTAAAACAGCGTACATGCATGCATGCCTACGCGTAACATACTCCGACTTGGCATTCAGATTGGTGGACTGTTTAGAGTATGAAGAGGGGCACTTCCTTGTCTTTTCTTCTTCTACTATTTACAAGGAACCCCTATGAGGTGTCAACACTCATCTTTTCTGGTCATTTTAATTATAGCTCAAAGCTCATCTACCAACTAAATATTTTTTTCAGCTTTTCTCTGGTTTAATTTACACACCTTTATTTAATAATTTTTTCATCTTTAATTTAAAGCACAAATTTAGTACACTAGCGAAAGCGACTGGGCATGTCTACTGGGTGGTTTCCTAGTTGTTACATTATAGGTACGCACACGTAGGCATTTCTAAGACATCGACATCCATCCAAGCATCTCTCTGTGGCTTCCCGTACACCGTAAAGAAATGAAGAACTTTATGTACTCCCTGCACACCCTACAATATGCATGCTTTCACGGCTAAAAGCTAGCTTCAAAGCACGCTTCGACGCTTCAAACCTTTCACACAAATGCACTACTCCTGCGCGATTTTCACGAAATCTAAAACGCTGCTTGCGAAGTTAGCCCAAACCAACAGTACATTTTTGAGCATATACAATACTACATACATTTTGAGTACATATCAAACAACCACGAAAAGTACATGATACGTATTTGTAATATTTTTTTTTCTTTATTCCACCTTATCTTACAACACAGAGTGGTTATCTTTGTGGCTATGTGTATAGCGCATAATGTATCGTGAATCATGATATGAAGGCTAAAAAAGAAGGAGCAGATCAAAGACAATGAGGGAGGAAGATGAATAAGCCACAGCACAGCACAAGCACAGCATCAGACTAGCATTGCTTTTAGTGCTACAAGGAATGAGTAAAGGGGCTCTACACAGTAGTTCCTTCTCTGGTTAAAAGACCGTCACATAAAAAAAGTTAATCTCACAAAAGAAGAAAAAAAAGGATCTGTGAGAAGAGAAGAAGCGAAATATGTACATTGCATATTGTGTATATACGAGGAGATTTACTTAACAATGATAATATAATTAATGCGCTTAAAAGGTACTTAAAATTTTTACTATTAATTGTGGCTACAAGTAAATATATATTTTTTGAAACTTTGAGTATAAAAATTTGTTGGGTCAGTTGGTGGTTGGTGTGGGATCGAGTGAGAAATTCGTTGAGTTCTTATATATACACAGCCATCATCACAATAGAAAAGGGGTTTTGTTGAGGTAGATGGAAAATTACTTGAAAGTTTTTATTTGTTTAAATTTAGTTTATTTGTGATATCTGTCCTTTTATTTTCATGGGCATATTGATGACTGATTAGCTTTCGTAAAATGACGTGGATGTGTAGTGTAGATATCAGTCAGGATTTACTTTTTTGTAGGAAATGGAAATTATTTAGAGTGTAGGAGGATGGGCTAAAAAAATTAAAAACTGTTGAAAATTTGAACAGATTGGTAGTAATAAGAATGTTGAATGTGTAGGGCAGATATTTTGTTATTCATTATTTGGAGTCAACCATCGTATGATGATGATGATACGGTGACTGTTATTATTTAGTAGTTGAGGCAGATATGAAATGCTTATCTTGTTTAGGGTTTACTTTCATGGATCGTGTTGAGTCATTCTTATAAACAACATTGCTATAATGTCGACAATTTAGATTTTGTTTGGTGAGGTCCTTGTCCTCAGAGTAATCTGAACAAAAGAGAGTGGCTGGAAAGATAAAACAAAAAATTCAAATATTGTAGGATTTTATGTTCGGAATTAGCCAGAAAAAAAAGATACAAAGGAAGTAGATTCATTTGTTTCTCCGAAGTAGGGATATTATGTATGTTATATGTTATTGTTGTTAATTTACGTAACTTATTAATGGTATATTAACTCTTTGCAGCACCTGGAGAAGGCGATTTGGGACGAGGTGTGAACATTGACTGCCTAGTTACCAGTTGACGTTTAAGTGTTAGCATCTATCGTAGTCGTATCATCTGAGAAAAGTGATTTTTCATTTGAATCTCAATTAGTGAATACGCTAAAATTGGAAATAGATTGCAGTGCACATATAAAAGTCTTAGTTAAGAACTTCGGGGACTGTAGCTTTTGTAAAAGTTGTATTTACTGGTAGCGTATTGGTCCATTATATTCGTTCTACATCTTTCTGATTTTGATCACGTTTAAATCTTATTGGCAATACGTTTATTTTGAGAACTTACTATTCCGATCTCATCACCTTGTTGAAAAAAATAGCCAAAGATTGAGATAAAAAGAGTAAAAAGTATCAGTGCTGAGCTAAGTGAAGAAATTTAAAATGGGATTAAAAATTTGAATGACTAGTTTATCAACTGTCGTAGTTAGCTTTGTGGGCGAGCTTTATAGCGACTATTTCTTAACTTTTACGTCCAATATTAAATTCAGAAGGAAAGGGAGAATAAAGTAGTTGACATCATTTAGATGGTAGTCAGCAGTAACCCTTAAAGGATTGCCGCGCATCATATATTTCTGATGCAATTATATAATCAGTATTTTGTGTGCAGTTTTAACTTTACTCACAATATTCTTACATCATAGATATATAGTATTTTAGTAGCATCTGTAAATTTCTGAAAGGTGAGGAATAATTCAACAACGAACTACCTTTTCCAAATGATAGTTATAGTGAAGAAATTCTAAGTGGGATTGTCTAAGAAAAGCCTTTTGTAAGGAACGTTTGGCAAACTGTCATCCTTATCAATAGACAATATGTCGGCTGAGGATCAAGATTCGGATTGTGATATAGAGGATGAGGATTACGACAACTATTACCTGTCCAACGAAGAAGAACTAGACATTGCAGATTACAAGAAAGATCCAGAAAGCTTCCAGTACGAATGTCTCAAGGTCGAGGAGGTGGAGAAGCTCCTCAACGAACTGGTCGAGCTTCTTTCACTGGAAATAAATGTAAGAAAAAACATTCTGGAATTGCTCGACCAATTTGTGTGCTTTATAGATATATCTCAATCTCAATATTTTCTAATTTGCAGATTTTCATCAAAGTAACTCCATCGTTGGCCAAGTTACTCCTTCACACTCTCGGTTGGTCTCTCAATGAAATTGTCTCAATGTTTCGGGCGGATGCCCATGGTACGCTAGTAACTGCGAAAGTGAAACCGGCCAACAACAACGTTCCAAAACCGCTTATGTCTCATCAGCCCCCATCCCTAAATAATAATAATCCAATGTGTCCAGTGTGCTACGGCCATCAACCAACAGAGTCTTTTAAAGCGCTTGCTTGCGGGCATCAGTTTTGTAAAGAATGTTGGAGTTCACACTTCGAAGTTCAAGTTCTGGAAGGAGTTAGCACAAGTGAGTTATTCATTTGTCAAATTTGCCTTAGAATTGTATTTAATGATACTTGATCTAAAAGTACTTCGTCTTTGCTTTTTTTTTGTAGCAATCGGATGCATGGGACAAGACTGTATTGTTCTAGCTCCCGAAGATTTTGTTCTTGCTCTCATAACCAAGCCAAATATACGAGAAAAATATCAACGTTTCGCTTTCAGGGACTACGTTAAATCTCACCCTCAGCTTAGGTAAATAAATATTTTGTGAAATTGTAACTCCACTTGAGAAAAAACAAAACAAACGGTCAATTGTTTACAGATTTTGCCCTGGACCTAACTGTGATATCATAGTTCGATCCAAAGAGCCCATGGCGAAGAGGGTTGTATGCTACCAGTGCAAGAGTAATTTTTGGTAGGAAGATTTTATGAGCAATTTTAATTACATTTTAATTACAATTTTAGCTAGATATGTCGGGAGAAAATGAGCTAACGTTTTTATATTTTTTGTAACTGTCCAGCTTTAAATGTGGAACTGACTATCACGCTCCAACGGATTGTGAGACTATCAAACGCTGGCTTACGAAGTGTGCCGATGATAGTGAAACTGCCAACTACATCAGCGCTCATACTAAAGATGTTGGCTTTTTAAAATACATTTAAAATTAGCCTTTATTTAAATTGTTAAATTGGATGAATGTTAACAAAGCAATTATAAAATTATTAATTTTTCGTATCACCTACTTACCCAAATAAGCATTCAATTGAGAATTATATACAATTATTTTCAATTCATGAATCTTCTCTGATGCTTTAGTGGGAAAACCACTCCAAAAGCCTTCGATTGGAGGAACAGACACTACAAAGGATCAAAGACCGAATTGAGGCAAAGGTACGTGTGTATTTGTATGAGTATTTTTTAGCTTTTTGGTGCTTTTTGCATACGAGTCTAATACAAACTGTTACATGTTTAGGTCATGGAGTCATCCGGAACTTGGATTGATTGGCAGTATTTGATTGATGCTGCCAATTTACTGGCAAAATGCCGCTATACTCTCAAGTATACATACCCTTATGCGTACTATATGGAGTCGGGACCTCGAAAGGAACTGGTTAGTGTGCAAAGTTAACGTTGAGAAACATACTTTTTAAAACACTTTCTTGGGTAATTGACTATACCACTATTAGCTTATGATGAACATTATTTGTTATGTTAGTTTGAGTATCAGCAAGCTCAATTGGAAGCCGAAATTGAAAATTTATCCTGGAAAATTGAGCGAGCTGAGACCACTGACCGAGGCGACCTTCAGAATCAAATGGATATTGCGGAAAAGAGAAGGAGCATCTTACTAAAAGACTTTTTAGAAGTATAGTAATGACGGATACACAAATGTAACAACTAAAGCTTGCAGTTATCTGAGTAATTTCCAAGCCAAGTGAATCACTGTAAATCTTATCTATGAATCTAGATAATTAAATATGATAATACATAGAATACTGACTACATCACTGAATCATCCCAAAACAAGAACCTTATCGAAGTAAAGTAAGAAAGAATAAAGCAGATTCCATATGTTTGTTGTAAACTCAAGGAAACGTTTTATTTTATTTTAAATTCATCATCAAAACTCTACATATTTAATTGTATATGTATAGGTATAATACGAAAATACATGTATTGTTTCCTTTCGAAATGTCATCAGTCAATAATAAAAATATTTAATCGGTTTATAAAGTTACAAATATCATAGTTCTTTTACTATATTTATTGACTTTCATAGTTACTTTAAACTGTAGTATAATGAGACCCGAGACCCTTGAACTCAAACAAATTAATACGTCTGTTTACATATACATATTGAACGAACATACTAACATATTACCTAGTAAGATCAGATTTGATTAGAGAATCACTCAATTCAAGGTTTCACTTTTGATTGTGCTTTTTTAAGTTTTGTAATGTTACTGTGGACCTAGCAACTGGTTCAAACAAGGAGACGCTGGATGAAGAGCTCGAACTGGAAACCTTTCTCCCATGAGGGCCACATGCATCACTCTTCTTCGTCTTCAAACTAGACACATATTTTAACACCTGAGGATCCCGCGTCTTCATACAGTCGTCGAGGAGAACTCGTGAAAGTCGTGCACCAATGAACCGTTTTTCCATTAACGAGTTGTCTTTAGCATTTTTACCTTTTTTCGCTAATGTCAGAGTATTCCAGATTGGCTTAAGTCTGCGCAGCTTTACAACGCCATCTTTCATCTTATTCAGAAGACGGGCACTTTCGATACTTAGCCCTAAGTATTAAAAAAAATACAAAATAACATTTGAAACTTACATCTTAGTATTGTGAATAAACAAATTAACCACTTGAACATACTGCCACTTACCAAGAACAATCTCCTCATTTCGCTCCATACGCTGTCTTCTTCCATAGGAGTATTTGTGGCCGTTTTCAGCATGTTTAGCAATAAATTTTTTCATAACATTTGGGTATTTGCCTTCGCCTCTTGATTTAATTTTTTGTCTATATCCAGGTCGCGTCTCACAATGCGCCTCGTATGCAGCAGGGTGTTTATATTCAGCTTTCTCCTGTACTTCTTTTAGTAACCTTTTACCTCTTTCTGACGTTATTGGAACAGCAAATTGACTTCTCTTTGGAAGGCGTCGTAAAGGCCGCTTCACGAAACCGCCCTTTTCCTCTTTTGTAGATGATGCTGGAGCAGGATTGCCATCACCGGCCACCATCCCCAAAATTGACATGAACTCGGGCAAGGACATTTCTTTGGTAGCCAAATTCCGCGTACAACTTTGCTCGTGCTCTTCGCAGAAACTTGGAATTGCGAATTGTTTTTGGCAGTGTTTACAGCTTACTGGACTGTCTGGAGATTCACTTTCATCGTCGAATAATTTTCTTTTTGTAGAAATAGTTTTTTTTGTAGCCGGTAGTGGGTTGGTACGCTTTTTTGCCACATGAGCTTGAATAGGTTTTTGGTCATAATTGACGCTAAGGTCGTCTATCAGTACAACTGTCCTTCCTCTAGTGTCTAAAACACGCCAGCATGAGTGTCCTTTCTGCAATCTAAATTTGTCTGAATTGTGTACGTTGGAGAGCTCCGCACCTAGCATCAAGAGCGAAGACGCTCCGTGGAATCTGTACATGCTCTCCAATAAGGAGCTTAAATTGTGCCTATAGTTCTTCTTCGTTGATTTCCAATTCAAATTCTTGTCAAATGTGATGCTTTCTGGCCACCACTCTGGCTTTGTTTTTGGCGCAAAAGGAGGTAGGTCACGCGAATATTGACTTTTATACACGAATGCAATGAACTTTTTCAGTTGATCCTGTAAAAACAAAGAAAAAAATCAACATAAAATTTGTTTAATTAAAAATTAAAATTATTACCAAAAGTAAGTGAATAATAAATGTCAAAATTAGCAATCACCTGAGTCATACGAGTGTAATCGATAGGTAGGCTATCCACAAAGGGAATAGAAAGTTGGCAAGCGTAGCCGTTCATATCGTCTACTGAAAGGGGCATCTAAATTAATTAACCAAACGGAAAACCTAGGGGCTAGGGGTATAGGGGAAGTACTGGTTCTGATGTCGAGTGGCTGCCTCTACTATTTGCACTTTGGTTCGCTCGTCTTACTCTCTGGGCTGCAATACTGTCTATCCTGTACTAAAACTTGACCATATGATCAAAAAATACAAAAAACGAAAAACGTAAACAAAGGGTAAAAATATCCTCTCCTCTTTCATTCTACTTGGATTAAAATCGGTCAACAAATAAAGACATTTTAACATACAAATAGACTAGATAGCAATTAACGGTCAGGGTTAAGAAGTGGTGGGCAAAAATAGCAAACGGGTCTTGCTAACCAAACCGACATTCACATTGTAACTAAAAATTAATCCTAGCACTAACCTCAACTATTACTGATATCATTTTGACACTAACCTAACCACTAATTTATATCGCGATTTCTAATAGCAAAGATCGTTTTGCTATTGCCCAGCACTTCTTCACCCGCACCACAATTAACTTTAAATGAAAATGGAGCGGCCATTTCTTACTTTAACTTTACTTAATACCTCTTCCAAAATCTTATAGAATATTTTCAAATTTAAACTTCAATCACGGTAGACTGGCTGTTTATTTTGAAAAACGTCCGCACGCCTTTATTTTAGTGTGGAGAGGTTACAATTCAGACATTGAGAACACTGCGATGTTATAGCATTATAGGATAGAGCGTAGGATCGGCGAACACTGTGGGCAAGCTCTCAATGTCTGTCACAACTGTAAATTGTCCCTTCAAAAAAGCACCCTAGAAAAGCAAGCAGAAGGCATGCAGAAGCTCAAAACTTGGTTGGTTGACGCCAAAGGGGGCCCAATATGGAAATGATGTCATTCGATCAGAAATCTCATGAAACGTCCACTCGCCAAATTTCAGTGGAATCAGAGAAACTTTCTTTTTCGAAAAACTTGAAAAAATTTTTATGGTGTCAATCGACTCTGGTCAAATTCTGAGCAACTTTTACTCAATGACTTTTTTCTCAAAATGCCGTCCATTTGGAGATATATTACTTTAAAGTTTGGTTAACTAAAAGATATTAGGGTAGGTTTCATTGGTTAGCATAATTGTGGTTTGGTTTGGGTAGGGTTGGTTAACCAACCCTACATAACCACCCTCTTTTACTCTAAAAAAAGTCATTGAGTAAAAGTTGTTCAGTTTGAGTCGATTGACACCATAAAATAGGGGGAAAGGGGTTATAAGGTGATCCAAAATCCAGGTTTCCAAGGGTTTTTGAAAAAAAAGTTTCTCCGATTCAGCTGAAATTTGACGAGTGGACGTTTCTTCATATTTCTGATCGAATGACACCATTTTCATATTGGGCCCCCTCCGGTCAACCAACCCAAAACTCCCGCCTTCACAGATTATTACAACAGTAGAGGAGGAGGAGAATGATTATCACTAAAACTAACTTTAACTTTAAATAACCACGTAGTAAATCAGTATTATGCAAGAGTAAGCCAGAGAGATGCTTACAGCTACGAGGTCTAAGAGCAACTAAACTACTAACATCGAGATTGAAGGAGAATGACTCTACAGGCAGAAAGCATGCAGAGTTCAAATAGAACTACATAATAGACAGGGCTATGTGAGACTTTCTATGAGAGGATTACTCCACAGATTCGGAATCTACACCTTATAACTGATCATATACGACGTTTGTACTGTCCTAAAAATCAGATAAATTTTTTTGGGGGTTTTGGAGGTTAAGGGGCTATCCGAGGAATGGGTCCCCAACGGGACCGTAATCTACGCCCTAGATTTGTTAGGGCGACACCTTCACCGACCCAAAACTCCAAAAAAAGCTCGGTGATAATTCTCTACGCATACAGTAATTTCTATTGTACTATCCAAAATTTTCAGGAACCATAGGTATTGATGAATTTCGAGTAATTAAGTAGTTACTTTTATGCGGACGTTTTAATATTAAATTTAATTCGCAAAAGATGAGGACGATTAGACTGATGACACGTATCTACATCCGGTCCTTGTGCCCGGTTTATTTAGAAATACTTTTCGTTACAATCCGTGAAGGTATATTCTTTATGCTGAGAATCACACTTCATATAAAATATATAAATATCATTCGTTTCGAGTACGTTAAGAAAGTGGTAATACGTATAATTAGGAATAATATTGACATGGAGGAAATACGCTTGATCAGTCACAATGCAACACACTCTGTAAATCGTCTGGTAAAGTCTTGATAATTGATTCCACATGACTTCTTAGCTTTTCCCTAACGTCTGCTTTCACTGGGAGATTCGTTTGAGCAATTTGTTCCCTTAGCCTCAGAATTAGGTCAACGGCTTCTACTTCATCCCTCCCGGATATCCAGCTTTGAATATCCTACCGAAAAATAACAACAGGAAATTAGAATCAGTATGAAATGAACCTATACATAGAGAAAAAGATAAGTTAATTTTATTCCCACCGAGTCAGACATAATTTCCAAGTGAAGTGCTTGCAGTTTCTCTGCAGCCTCTCTGTATCTCATATTGTACCATTCAGAAAAGTTAATCGATCTGAAAAATTTTTTATACAGTCCTGACCAGTCCCCTTTAATACCCGTAGTAAGCTGTGGGCCGGATGCATCCAAAGTTGCTAAAAATTCCTCGGGATTGAATGGTCTTGGCAATGGAGCAGACTATCCAGAAGTAAATTAATAACCACAAAAACTATTTGAATTTTTTCTTTTAAAAGAACTCTGTAATGAGATAATGAATTTAAAAAGCATACCTTGCAAGGACAAATGTTCTTCTGGAGTGGCATCAGGCTTGCCAAATATCGTTCCAAAGGTATCATAAAACTCTCCGTCAATTCGTGTAAGTGCTTTCGTAAAATTACCGTCTGAACTTCTACTGGTCTTTGAGATTGCATTCCTAGAACTATTTTCTTCAACAGTCCTTTGTCCTTTTGTAAAAACGGTCTAACATACGGACATAACAGTTTCACAGTAATATATTGATGATATTATCACAACTTTTAGTTTAATTTAAGCAAATTATCATCTTTTTACTTGTAGCTTGTATATACTCCAGGCTGAGAATCCAACAATTTGAAATTGCTTGCCTTTTTCAGCTTTCCTATATTCACTCCTGTCATAGAAGAATTAAAAATGGCACATTAAACTTTAACTGACTTAAAATATAAGTGACTAGGGAACGCATTTTGTCTATTGCTTTTACCACAAGTCTCTCCCATTCGAATAACATGCGGCCAATGTTGCAGCGTTTTAGCAAAGAAGGGATTAGTAACGCCAAGAATAATTGGAGGTGGAGGGTTAGATTTCATCGTGTATTCCTTGAAGTCCGAGTCATGTATTGTGAAATATGGACGGTAGTCGGCGCAGTAGCGTAATGGAAATATCATGCTTCAGGAAGAAAAGGTAACCAATCAGTCTCCGATCCGGCATTTTAAATTTTTGTAACTATTATCTATAGTTGTAAGGCTGTTCTTACCTGAGAAGAGCATGAACAGTATTGGCACAGGTGTCAGGTAATGGAGCCATTACAACAATAGGCTCTGCCGTAATTACAAGTTCCCAGAGTAAATGTACATGGGACAGAACTGGTCGAAGGGCCTGAAACAAATCAGCTTGATAAACGGACGGTATTGTTGTGGAAATTTTTGACCCGAAAGAAGTATCAATTTGAGTCGTTGCAATTGGAGATCCATTGTTCAAACAGTTTATCGTCGGTATTGTTATCTATGGTTTAATAAAAACAAAACAATTTCAATTTCTTCATGAAATATCCTCTAACAACTCCAGGTTAATTAGAAAATAAATAGTATAAATACCTGTAAAACTGAGTTTAAAAATGGCAAGTTTAGCATCTGGCCTGGATTAGGTGACGGCCACATGTAGATATCATGACACGCCGAAGTTATTACCTCTGGGCCTTTGTCAAAAAACTCGGGTGCGAGAATGTCAAGCATTTGTGTAAAGAGATTCAAGAAGGGAAATTTCGATAATATCACTACCGACTGAAAAGAGAGAGAAATACTTTCATTTCTATTATTTCCATGATTTGAACGCTTAATTTTTTGCTGATTTATTTCAATCATTTAATTTAAGATTAAATATTTTGACACCCACCTTTTGGAAATAACCTCTGCGAAGGGTAGGATCTTTCACCTGTCGAAAATATACGTATCCCAGGATATAATTATAATCTACTTGCAGTGCTGGAGGACACTTTGAGTTGTACGTTTTGCTAAACTGAGGACACTCCATCATGTCCAATTTTGTCGGAGAATGTCGTATTCTAAAATGGAACTGTGTATCTCCCATACAGCCTGAATTGGAGTCAGGAAACGAGAGATAGCAGATATTACTTCTTTCAGATTCTGTCAACTTAACATGGGGTGGAAACAGCATCTGGAATTTGTTTGTTCAAAATTCATTTGTTTAGACTATCACATCGCTATAGAAATAGAAACTAGAGAATACAGCAAGACTCACTTCAAGGGTTTGCCCTAGTTCAAGGTCAAATGTTACAACGGCCATGCAGTGAATCCAGTCTCGAAAACGGTCCCATGGTAAAATGAGGTCCATTGTACTTGGAATTCGCAGATCCATTATAATATATAATCGACTTTACGTATCTTGTCCTAAAATTACTCTTGCAAAAGCGACATGTGACTTTTCAGGTGTCAGGTACGATGAAAACAATGGTTTTAATTACAACATACTTTACGCACTCCCTTAGCTAATTACAGATACACTGGAAGCAGTGGAAGAACAGGAACAAACAAAATTATTCAGGAATCTATGGTTAGCATCGATAAAAAAAGATGTCTAATATTGACACTTGATGTATTAACACTAAAAATCAGTTTAGTTAGTAATCTTAATCTTCGACTTTCTAAGCGTTCGTATTATCATTATCAGACTTGAATAAAAAAAACTAACAGGGAAATGGAGTATTATATTCACAATCACCACGATCATTACTAAAGGAATTTTTAAAGGGCTCTTCCTAATTCCTACATTCCAAATCAATGAACATTATCCACTTGTCACATCCAATCCAGATATTTTTCAAGCCCCAATGATCAGCCAATCGTGATGATTGTATTATTCGTAATGGAGTCCTGTAAAAAATTTTTAAAATGAATTAACCCTTTCTGTACCCCTTATAGTGATTATAGTTAGCAGCAATTTTGATAATCACTGACCGATCCTAAATCAATAGTTCCCTTTCAAACAAATATTTTAGCTTTATCTCTAAACAAAGGGAACCTATAATCTACAGCATCTCAGAAGTCGAATTCAGGAACCTTAGCTGTTATCTGTATGGACGACTTATCAGTAAATTTGGTACTATGCCTTAATGTCTAGAGATTTGGGCAACCAGCAACAAGAGTCACACCATTCCATACTTCATGTAACACAGTCAAATACACACTAGCACACTTCTTTGTTAAACACCAAGCACCTGACACAAAAGTTCAGGTTCAAAGTTGTGGCTCTCAGCTTGATGTAAGTGTGTGCATGGATTGCGATAAGAGTACTACTGCGTAAAAAAGATAATGTGGAATGTGAGGGCTCCACAAATCTCCTTTGTGACGAGGGAATGTGTCTATCATTCGCAATCTGATTTGATTGCGATTAAATGTCATTCCCACTCATGCGAAACGAATTCTGCTTCGTGTGCACTCCTCCAATTAGTAGAATCACGGTAACGCACACGTACTTACCAAGTTTAAGACTACAAATAATTTCGTACGGGAATTTAATTACAAGCTAACAATTTCCAATAATGTTGTTGCAAGAAGAGACAAATATTACAACTGAAGCAGATTATCCCTCTTCTACAATTTTACACACGATTTTGTCCATATCCACCACAAAACTAAACATTTTATGTATGGAATTATATGATTAAAACTTCTATTTAAGTATCATATATTTTAAATTTTTTTGAAACTTTTGAAACTTTTACTCACCATAATTATCTTTCTTGGCTCCTGTTCATAACAGTCTACTTGTTGCAAATTATATGAAAAGTTCTCTCACGTAAAGTGTGCCTCTGAGAAAAGATAAAAAGTGAAAAAAGAAAACAATGGGAGAGTACGCCACAAAAAAAGCAATTATGATGCTCAGCGCATGAGACTAAAAGTGTAACAATCAACAATAGTCTTCAGGCAGAGAGTAAACAAGTCATTGGGAAAACAATAAAATATTTCTTCTGCTTTCGTAAATATGAGCAACAATAACAGTCTGTTATCGTTGCACATACAAAGGAACTAACTCCTACAATGGTTATGGTTGGTGGTGCTCTGGCTCTGGTGGTGTCTTGCCAATTCTTCACTATGATGCTTGCTGCTTCAACAACCATTCATTTCACTATTTAATGTGTGTTAATGAAAGTTCCTGGTCTTCACACACTCCACTTTGTGCTATTCGAATCTGACATAAACGCTTAGCTGCTCGCTGTTGCTGTACTAGCTATACATTAATATGGCTTGGCACTTGGCATTCGCAGACACATAGTTACATACATTGTACATAGGCATTCCATTCCAGGAATTCCTACGCCCTCGCCTCCCAATCTACTTGCGTTGAAAATCTTAGCCCGTATCGCACTTATACATGTCAGATAGCCAATAGCCGTCAGCAGTAAAAGGGTTTTTTCTTACAGATCAAGCTCGCTACGTTGTACGTGTACAGTATAGGAAAACCCCAAAATGCATCTGCTAAGCTAAAGGAAAGGCTTCCTTTGTGAGCATCACCAGCAACGATACGAACTAGGGAGACTAGTGCACGTATACTGACTCTCCTACTACTATCAAAAAAATTCAATGTCCGTTACCGAAAATTACAAAGGACGTAATTCACGGTTATAATATGCCAAAAGGAGCATGCAGCATAAATTTAAAATGTCAAATTCATATGTACGCAATTCCCCAATTTGGGTACACATTTGCAATATCTATGTTAATTTTTGAATTAATATAGATCCAATTTAATATTTTTACTTTTACCAAATTTGAAAATTCGTCCCCAACATGTCCCGTATTTAAATTTCTAGGTGTAGATTACGATTCTGCAGCTATTAATGGAATCCGAATTACAGTTTGACTGCAAACAGCGAACAATCTACAAAAGTAAAAATTCAATATAGTAAATGTGAACCTGTTGACTACGACTGTTATTGAGCACTAATGGTCAAAGTTAGTTTTGAAAATTGTCAAAATTAAAATTACTACTACTACTTTGCATTCCTGTGCAATTTCCTATGCACTTTTATTTTTTTGCTCTGCAGTCTCATAGCATTAGAGGCCAGAACAAAAATTTTCGTTCTAGATTGCTTCTATTGTTGATAGAGGCCGGACGCTAGTACAACAAAAGTCAGATCAGATGGTAGAGAGAGGTATGCTCGCAGGTGGAGAACGAAAGCAGCGAGTCAGTCTCTCAGTAGTCAGTCAGTAGTCCAGTGGTGCGGTGTCGTTCGTGCTAGTCGAGTCCACACTCTCGTTCTCAGTCGTTCGGAAAGGACATCATCGAGGCCCTTTTTTTAGTCAGTTAGTTAGTGTTCAAAAATTAACGGTGCTGAAATGATTACCTTACCTTCGAACGTGATTAAGCAAATTATATATGCCCCAAAATTCGACGAAAACAACTCTCCAACACCACCTTATCCGGATGGATCTCGTGTAAGTTATTTTTATAAATAAAAATTACAATTACTGGTAATATTACATTATACACAAAAACAAAATGACTAGGATGGCAAATTACATTTATTTTACTCAAATTTTCTTTTATTATAGTTACGTCTGCACTTTAAAATTGCAACTTCATCTGATGCAAAGATCATTGACGATTCTCGGGATCACCCAAAACCGTTAGATTTCTTGATGGGCAAGAAGTTTAAGGTCGAGGCTTGGGAAGCCGCGCTGAACACTATGCGTGTTGGGGAAGTTTCCGAGTTTTACGTGCCAAAGGAGGTAACTGAATTCTACCTACATAATAATTAAAGACTTGTAATGATAATCATACCGAGGTTGAGTTTATTTATTATTTGTCATTTATACTACTATCACAGCACTGCGCTTTCTACCCGATGGTAGCTAAGGTTATCAGAGATTCTCACAAAACTGCACCAGGTAACAAAGCTAGTAGCAGCTGCTGCGCTCAGGCTATGAGCGGTACCGGATATGAAGACTTGGATAAGTTACTTGCAGCTCCGCAGGATATGATCTTTGTTTTTGGTAAATCATAAATAACTACCTATGCACCATGACAACTGCAGTAATATATCCGTCCATATGCAGTATTTAATATAGTATAGTATAAATATAGTACAGTAATGTTTTCTATACAAAAATTGCAGATTTGATTGAGGTCAGTCTGCCAGGGGAGTATGAAATGGAGTCTTGGCACATGACAGATGAAGAAAAGGCTGGCTCTATTGAGTCATTGCACGCTGAAGGAAATCGTCTAGTAAGCATTCAAGACTTCCTAGGAGCAATGCAGAAGTATGGGGAGGCCCTTACTCGGATTGATGATTTAACCAACAAGTCAGTATATGCTTAATTTTCATATTAACATTATTAACTGTACATTATGTAATTACTAGTTAAAATAAATAATATATTTAACAATAATATTTTTGTACTTTTGCAGGGAGGTTCCGGGATCATCTGAAATGAAGGCTTTGCAAGAGAAGAAGCTCCCCTTCTTGATGAATTATGCTTTTTGCAAGCAGAAGACTAAGGAGTATTACGAAGGAATAAAGTATAACACTCAGGCTTTGGAGATTCAGCCAAGTATGTACATAAAAATTAGTTTGGTCCATCTCCTCTGCTTGAATTCTAGAGCCTGAATTCTCAATGGGTTCTATTTTTTCAGATAATGCTAAAGCAGTATTCCGCAGAGGACTGTGCAACAAGGAGGTTGGTTTATGGAAAGAAGCTCGGGAAGATTTTACTCGTGCAAAAGATCTGGATGAATCCTTGACTGCAGCGGTCCGCTCTGAATTAAACTTCTTGCTTCAGGCTGAGAAGGATCACAAAGGCGTTGAAGCTGAGAGCTACAAGCGCATGTTTAAAGGAGACTGAGAATTATCTTCCACTCCAAGTTTTTCACTAATTAACAAGCTTGGGTAAAATACATGATGGATTTAAAATACAAAATACTTTCTTATTACAAAACATCGATCATTACGCATGTGGTGTTCGCTGATTATAAACTACACTATCGATTTTCGTAAAAAATTTGAACGTTCGGTGAAAAACTTGTCAATTGAAAAACAAATTCGGTCATCCAAGTTTTCCAACTACTTAAAAAGCTTAATTTTTCTATTTTATGTACAAAAATAATTACGCCCATCTAGCATCGAAAAACAGAAAAAGTACAAAAATTTCCTTAGAAAAAGCAAATATTTTAAAAAATATTTTGTATTTAAAATACATGTGGCATTTTTGATACCCTTGTATTTTGCCCAAGCTTGCTAGTTGAATACCACAGCAGATGCGTTCCACCACTAATTTACAAAAACTACATCCGAAGGAAGTCATCAAACAATCAATCAATCCTCTGCATTTATTTTATATTTTTACCATTTTTTTATTATTCATTTTGTTGGCAACTGATTATTGTTAATAATTTGGGAGCATGTCTCTCGTCAAAATTATGTCAACATTACCAAACTGTCAAATTTTAGTGGTTTGGTTTACAAATTAAGAAAACAATAAAGATATACAAAATACAAAACAAATAATTTCAGTTTACACCAATAACAACTGACAAAAAGGCTTTCACCATAAGTAAATGAAACATCAATGTTAGTTAATGCCTGCAAAAAAATGAATGAGTTGCCACAGAATTACATCAAAAAAGATTAACATTTATTTTTGTATAGATGCTGTCAATTCAATAAAACTTTTTATAGTTCCCCGGTCCTCATAGGTACGCATCATTCCTTGTCCTCCTTGGTTGCCGATGTTTGCTTAGTTTTCTTGAAATTTTCATCCTTTTCCATCTGTATGTAGAATTCACTGTCGATAAAAGTGTACTCGTAATTCTTGCACTGTTCATCCACAAAATAGGTGGTCTTGGGAAATGGTTCGTCCTCAAACATTAAGTAGGCGTGGTGGGCAGCCAGCAGTTTGGAGAATTTCAAATCATGGCTCCTTCCTAACGAATCAAAGTTCATATTACTTCATATTTTTGTCATGAGTCTTGACTGTTAAACATAATGATGACAGAGACAGATGTCCGAAATATGGATCCTAAGCCTTGGTCTGACACCAAAGGAGTACATACCTAACTTCGAGAGTACCTTCTTAACACTATAAACGTTAACCCCCTCTATTTTCAGATAGCCGCGTTAATTACAAGTTAATTACAAAGTTATTTTATTTTTCATTAATATCCTTTGATGTGACGGAATAGTATAGTATACTAAATGTAAGTATAGTAGAGTCAATAATCTTGCTATTGATGGGCACTTTTAGTTTACTAATATTTTTCTATTGCTGTATTGCTCATGCATGTTTGCTAACATCCATGGATGCCAAAAAGATGCCAATTTTGGACATTTGTCAGGGCTCAAGATCTTTACTTATTATTAATAAATAAATGGTAATGGAATGGAAATTTGGCGATCGTACCAACAGCTTCTTTGCCGTCGTCGAAGCACCAAGAATACTTGTACAAGCGGCATCCTTTGTTCAGTGGATCTTCTTCTATGCCAAATTCATCCCAAATTACTGTCGCGTTCTCTCTAGCCACCTCCTCGAGCTTCTTAAATATCTTTGGATCAATGAACAGTTCTTTGGGAATCTCATACTTTGGAAATTTTGCCGTAGGATAGACCTCCTTTAATTTTCCCAAAAGCACATTGCAAGCGATTTCCCTTGCAATCACTTTTCTTTCAGATTCAACCAGAACTGTGCAAGTACATAAATTATCGGTAAATCCGTAATCTTTAAAACCATAGATTCTGAACATAATACTATAGACCGTGTGATTGTTACCTTTGATTTCTCCACACGTAATCTCGCAACGCCACAAATGAGCCACATCTTCATTGCCTTCCTCCAACTTTCCAAACTTAATTTCAATAATTAAGCCTGCCTCACTGAGAAAAGCCACTGCTGCGTGTGGAGTGGGAATTGTGTGACGTATCCCTTCCCCTTCCGCTTCTTTTGGATGCTTCAGTTTATACTTTTCAGAATGCTCTTGGATTGGTTCAAAAAGTTCTTCAAACGCTCTCCGATCACGCTTGCGTTTGGTTCGAGTAGTGCCATCCTTAACTTTTTCACCCGTGGTCTTCTTGCTCCGAATAATATCATCTAAAGAGGCTTCCAATGGGTTCATCTCCTTTTTCTTTTCCTTGTTGCTTTGAATCCATTCATCCAATCCGACCTTCAAAGGGTCTACTTCTTCTCCTTTATTAGCTGGAGACTCGAAAAATTTATCGACAGAAGCTTTCGCTGCCTCGATCTTTTTGAAGGCGCCCATCCCCTGGAACGTGACCCTCTTAGGAATACGTACTTGACCACTAGTTTCACCAGTTGCAGCCACCGAGCTTTTCTTAACATTTGCGTTCTGATTAACGTCAGCAATTCCAATTAGGTCATCCAGTGTGTATGGCAATGGGACCGGGACCGGCTTAATTTTTTCTCCCAGCACAGTATCCTTTGGCGGCTTTTCTTGATGCTGGGTTTCCAAGGTTACAACCTTCTTCTTAGTTCCCGTAATTGGAAGATCTTCAATTGGATCTTCAAACCGCGTTCTATAATGAGGTGGGTTTAGTATAGCCCTTTCTTCAACAATATCATCAAGACTCTTAAAGACATCATTGCTGTATGATGCCACACGCTTTCCACGGCCACGGCCACGACCCAAACTAATCTTTCCACTTGTCAGCTCCCCACTCACGTCAACTTTGTACACCGGTACTGGTACATCTTTTGTTTCGAACGCTTTGTGGAAATCAAATACTTCCCAATCGATTTGCAAATCATCACCGTCCAGGTCCATCGGTTCCTGTTGGGAGCTCATTTTGTAACTAGTATAATACAATTTCAAAAATTATATAAGGCCACAAATCAGAATCATAAAAATATTTAAAATTAACTAAACCACTATTAATTTAATTCATTTAATTAATGACTCAAAAATAATTTTGTTTCGCAAAGTATTTACTACTCTTAATTTAAAATTACTTTTAGTTATTATAAAATTAAGTGAGAACATAACTTACGTTATTCGGTTTACAATTTATCAGATTAACTACCACCTCAGAAATTTCAATTGTTAACTGTGATTTTTAACGACTTCAAAATTATTTAATATTTCTCTAGCAGCAATTCTAACAACTCTAAACTCCAACCAAACCACTCTTTCTTCGACTCCAGCAAGACAAAGGGCTTCTGGCGCTCGATCACGGCGGTGCGGTCTTGGTCTCCTTCCTCAACTCAAAAAGGCTTCGTCTCCTCTTCTCTCACTCTCTCGTCACTTGGTTATCTCGATCTCGCTTCTACGCCGCAGACGAATACCAATTCCGATCCAAGCAGCGTTAGCAAGGCACGAGACAGCTAAAATGGTGGCGACGCTATGACTGCCAATCTCTGGTGCTCATTTGCGTAAAAAGCATTTTCTAGATCAGTCTTTTAAACTTCCCTTCCACTGGCCTCACGCTTTCTTCCTCGGCATCACCCCTACTACCCTAAAAGACTATTGCTATATGCATATCTGCAGCTTGCACAGGGCTTGCTATGCAGCAGCTAGGCTGGAAGGGATTGATCTGGAAGGGATGGATCTGAGCTCACGACAAAAAATCTGCCTACTTGACTATGACTACGCAAAATCAATTGCATAGCTGCAATTATATTATGCTAATATGCAATTTGATACACCAATTAAGCTCATTCGATTTTTGCATGTTTTACATTTAAGTTTGTGGTTTCACAATGTCTATGCCTATTTGCTTGCTAAAGTGCAGTACAGCATGTACTAGTATAGTATGCGAGCCATAGTGATGATGAGCCGTGAGCAGTTTTTAACTTTGGACTTGAATACTGGATAAAGCAATGTGTGAAGACAAGAGCAGAAGAGAGTGGGCAGAGGAGAGGAGGTTGGACGATAGAGTTTTGAGGTTTGCTGGAGATGGGAGAAGTGAAAAGTTTGGAAATGAATATTTTTTTCGTGTTAGTTTCTTTAAAAAATTTTTGTTTCTGCATGAAGTGGTTCTTTCGATAAATATTTTTTGTCATCAGCTGTCATCCGAATATTATTTACTTATCAACAGTATTAACAGGAAATTTTTACGAGAAATGGAATTTGAAGTGATACAACGTTCTAGTCAATTTGAAAGTGTAATCAAGTCAATAATTGAAACTAATGCGACGGGGACGGAAATTGTGCAGAGGTACTCAGTCCGCACATCTTACAGTTACAGTGAGGAATCAAGCCAAATTGGTAAGCATCCTAAAATGTGAAAGGAAAAGAGGAAACAACAAAGGGAGCGGTGTAGCACACTTTGCATAGGCCATAGATTTTATTGGCTGGTGGTTGGTATGAAGCCCAAGCCAAGCGTAATCCCGCACATACTTGTTTTGTTTGTTGTTTTGCTGCTCACTGCACAGATGATGGTGAGGAGTATAAGTTGGGCAGAATGCAAGCGAATATTTTAAACGGTGGATTTAATTATTTAAAATTAATCGGGTGGCATTTACATCATGAATGGTTAGTATTATTTTTTTATTGAGTATTTAATTGTTCCACCTAACCGTGAAATTTAACTTTTTATACAGAACCTCCGGGAACCCACCCTTCTGAAAAAACGATAACTTTAACTTTGACATCCCCTGCACCTGGACAAGCACAGCAGCAGCTCCCCCCTGGAACAGGAACTCCGTTGATCGTTCCTACTGGTCTTGGAGGACTAACTTCATCTAGCTCCGCTACTGGATCAATTCAACACGGTCCTGTGAGTATTCACTATGCAGGACCAGTACTTGGAACGAGTCGACCTCCGTTACTAGTTTCTGGTGGAACTGCCATCCCATATCCTATACAAGCGAGCCCTGCAAAAATTCCACAGCAGCCACCGTTACAAACATCTTTGCAGGCGCCAACTACACAGAGCTATGTCGTTTCAGCTGGAGGAAATGTCTGTCCAGACAGTGGGGATGAAGGTGTTCCATCTATACATGTTGCAAACACTATTACAGCAACTCCTGCTGATGTTGCTATCTCTTCCTGTACTCCTGGTCCGGATGGAAGCCATGCTGCATGTGGACAGTCGGAGGTGAGTGACGATTATTTTTGTAAAATTTATATAAGTTTTTTATAAAGCAAAAGCAAATTAAAACATGTTTGCATTTTTTAGCAACGGTTAAAGGTGGAGGATGCCCTCAATTACTTGGACCAGGTGAAGTACAAGTTTGGCAACCAACCACAGGTGTACAATGACTTCTTGGACATAATGAAAGAGTTCAAGTCACAAAGGTGAGCTTTTGATTAGCACATCTAAATTTTAAATAATATAAATATATAAT
>JAHZND010004952.1:0-25368 GCA_027744115.1 Acrocyrtus sp. NNG-2020 | reverse complement strand
CCATATGGATGAGGATAGGAATCGAGAAGCGAGCAAACAGCAACGCAAAAGTGTACAGAATATTCTCGTAGTCCTCCCAAAGTTTTGCGGATGGAGAGAAGGGAGTGCGCGTAGAAAAAGGGAGAATAGTCTGTGGCGAGAGTTGAATGTGATCGTATTTCATGTTGAACAGCAAAAAATATTTTTTCAGTCCAAGTCATCGAACAAACAATTAATTTTGGAAATTTATCTCCATTTTCGAAAAACTTGAAGATCATTGAAAATGTGAAAATGTTATTTATTGTCTGCTACACTGATTGATTGTCATTTTGCCGCCAGAGAGTTGTTTAAATGATAAACCAAAATATTTAAAAAATTTACATCCAGGTTTGTACAAACAATTATCTTTTGAACAACTTGCTCTCTCTTCTCAAACCGATAACTTCCAACTCCAACTTCACCAACTTAATACCGCGAAATACAAAAAATATCCTAGTTAAACTATAGCTAGCGTTTAGTAATTTAATTATTTTACTTCAGTATTATAATTTTTTATTCTCTCGCTACCTCTCGCTCCTCTGCTGCTAAAAATATATAATTGAGCATGATTTTACCAGAGCCAAAAGGGGGGAAATCAGGAAATGTTTTTTCAGTCAGCCAATGTTTTTTAGAGTATTTAAGAAATACTGCTTTTAAATGAGCAACGCAGGTAAAACACGGTTTAGCCAGTCTCTTAACTGTGGTAAGGAATATTTTATTTTTTTTTCGATCTCCACTCCATTCCAAAAAAATCCAACCAAATTGTCAATTTTTTAAAAAATGGTCCAGTTGCAGCGATGATAAGGTGTAACGCGGGATAATGTTTACCTTATCAGGAGTAAATTATTCAAATTTTGAGTAGTTGCGTTAATTTTCAAATTTTCTTACGAGATTCAAATTAGCTTGTAAGAAATTAACGCCCTCAAAAGTATGTTGGGTGATGTGATGTATGACCACGTCATCAGCATCAACGTATATCGCTAAATACAAGTGTGGCCAGTAGAGCTAGAAGAGCAGCGAAGGTCGTATGTTTCCTCGGCAAGAGAGCTAAAAAGTAATGAACTGCCAAACTAGTAAAAAACGTAATTAATTTTCGTGAAGACGTTCCACTTTATCTCTGTGTTTTAAATAATGCAGTAGTTTGAAAAGTTTCGCAGCAAAAGCAAAACAAATTATATTTTGTTGCGTCAATCATTTCATGGTCGATTTCCATCGTTCAAAACGGAAGGTAAATTGTCGGAAATGCTTTTCGCATTTGGAGAGAAGTAATTTTTTTTAAATTGTGAAAATGAATTACAATGAAACAGTGATGATGTGATTCTTCTAAATTAAGTTAATTCTAAACTCCATGTCCATGTATGAATGCGGTACTGTATGCAGCATATTTAATCCCATTTTGTTTTGTAGGAGATGAAGATGACTAACCATTTTCAGCTCGGTAAAAAAAAGTTCGGAAGTAGTAGACTAGTCAAGAGAGCAGTTTAAATTTTACGAAATGGATAATGGATCAAACGTCGAACTAGGAATATTTTTTTTTAACTTCAGTCAGTGAAAAAGTGGGCATTGTAAAAGATGTAAGATGCAGTTATTCCCATCGAGAGAGTCTGTAAACATTGTATCGTGCTTCACTATACGACTATACCAGCATATTTTATACGTAGGTATAATGGTGAAAATACGGTATGTTTTGTTGGAGGTGGCAGAACTGAGGTGGTTCTTCTTGTTACTATGTACGTCGCAGTAGCAGGAAAGGCTTCTCGTCATCGTCCTCTTGAGCTTGAGCGAAGCGAGGTGGTTAGAGAATTACAAGCAGCTTTATTCAGGACAGGGTTAGCATTTTTAGCTTTATCATCCACCTCTCTTGTGCGCTGACTCAACAAAAGTCGATGATTATTACTACAAACGTCCTATGCTGTGCTTCGCAAACCCCACAAGATCACAAAACACGTAATAGGATAATACAATGTTCGTTCGTAGGTAGGTAGGCGGTATAATACCAATGCTGCTGTTTTGCCATTGCCAGTACATTTCATATGAAACGGTATGCTTGTTGTGTAGGCAATAGGTTAGTTGGCGACAAAAAAGAAAACCTTTTTTTACCAAAATAGATTTTTTTTGTGCCCCATGAAAATGTTTCATTGTTATTCTTGAGGCAGAGGTATATCATAATCATGATACGATGTTTACTGAGGCTACCTAAAAATCGAGTTGAAAATCCATGCCAGTTTACAACTGCGTAGTTTATCAGGGTAAAATATTTTTGTTGACAAACTTTATGAAGAAATGCTCTTGTGGTGGTGCTGTGGTGCTCCTTATGATCTGAAAACAAGTACCTAAAAGCCCAGAGCAAGTTTATTAGCTGTAGCGACGAGACATTTCTTTGCATCTTTTTTCTGTGCTCTTTGGGGCTCTTAGATATTATGCGGAAGGAACTTATCCCGAGATGTCTTTCAGTGGAGTGGAGGAAATATTGAGTGAGTAGTAGCGAAGCGAGTGCAGCAGTTGGGAGCTGGGCAATGCGAGACGCATCTTGAAGCTTTTGGTCATTGGTAGTTGTCTCTCACGTAGCACAAAAACTGGCTTCCAGTAAATTGTGAAAGGAAACTGGAAACATTCAGCTCCACTAAAATGTAGGCAGAAATGGAAGGTGTACATTTTAATTTCAACTCGCGTCATATAAGTATGTATGCTGCTCCCTATATGCTACTTGTCGGAAAAAGTTTATAGTTCAAGTTGGTTTCTGGCTGCTTTTGACCTTGGAACTGAATGCAATTATGTATTGATTTTTATTGTGCAACTAGGAAAAAACCATTACTATTTCATTATGTAACTCTTCACTCTTCGTTATGCGTTACTGCTTTATGGTAGTTGGATTGGAATTGGAATGTAAGGAGTATAGTATGGCTCAGTTTTACTGCGTTCTTAGGAGAATTTACGGTTGTAAAGTGATTTTTATTGTTGATATGATGAGAGTAAATGAATGATAGTTATTGTGGAATAAGTAGAAAGCGAGAGAGAAGGAAAACGATGCTTTAATATCGTAATTTTAAGGTTAAAAATGCTTACACAGATTACTCCATGTTTTCTTCCTTTTGTTATATGACTAAACAGAGATTCTTAAGAAATGGATGGAGAATCGTCAGCAATTGACTCATCAAGTGATAAGTTGGCAGTCATGGATCAATTGAGCAGCCCTACTTCCCCCTCCACAAGTTACCGTAGTCCGAAAGGTGATGATGTGAACCCTTCTCATAACCCCATTTCCAGTAGTGGTGCAGACATGGACGAGGAAAGTGAGACAGATGAATTGACAATTGATGACTCCTGTATCAATAATGACGACATGATGGATGATGAGAACAATGTAGCGATTGTTAGTAGTAGTACCTTGCATCAAATGAACGAGGATGAGGAAGAGCACGAGGATCAAGATAGATGTGCAGGTTCCAGCGACATGGGCTTGGAGACGGAATCTGTCGCCGTTACAAGTCAGCCTCTTCATGATGATGATGATGATGATCCAATGAATAATGAATGCGATGCTGGGGATAATGCCCCCGAACAAATTATGGTGAGCACGTCAACAGCTTCCGCCATTAATCAAGATACAACCAAGTCTCAGAAAGAAGATAAGCCACTAGCAAAAAAAGAAGTGGGAGATAGTGAAGATATTGATGTTGATATTGACGGAATTGAAGAGCCCTCTGCAGCTACATCCACGCCTGCAAGTCCTCAAGGCCCTGAAAGTCCCCCTATGGATCCAGAACCTCCTGAAACTATTGGAAGTCCGGATGGAAATTCACAACCAAGTACGGTGAGAAGCCCAAGTCCACCAAAAAGCCCTGATCATTTGCAACCGTCTAATTCTGAAGTAGAAAAGTCCCCTTTGTCGTCTACACCTCCAATCCCGAATTCTCAGACTGAAACTATTACTTCCCAAGAAGATTTTTCCCAATCTCAACTTGATACTTCACTTGTAACGCTTAGTACTGTTACATCACAGTCATCAATTGGTAAGGCTGAATCTTCGTCTCCCTCACAAGATATTGAAAATGTTGGTCAGACTGCCACAGTTGACGAAGACGTTATGGACACATCTAATAATCAGGTAGAATCACCTCAGAAAGCCACTCGTTCATCTCCCACCATTTCTGAAATAGAAAATGAAGAGTCGCAACAATCTTCATCTTCAATTGCTGCTACATCTGAGAAGTTGGTGAGCAATGGCGCTATTCCAAAGAGTCGATCCAAGTCAAGATCTAGATCCAATACTGATGATGGTGGAGATGGGGATGGTGAAGTTGATGACGCGGACTTGGAAGATGGTGAAATCATGGATGATGAAGAGGAGGAGCCTAAGGCACCTGTTGTAACATCATCTAAAGACAAAAAGGACAGGGAAAAGGATCGATCTTCAAAAACCTAGTTCTGGGTCTTCACATAAAGACAGGTCTTCTGAAAAGGAGAGAAGTAACAGAGAGAAGGAAAAGGAAAGAGAGAGGGAAAAAGATAAGCATAGAAAAGATAAAAAACGTTCGAAACGAGAGGAGGAGGAGAAAAAGGAGAAAGAGAAGGAGGCAAGCAAGAAGAACAAGAAGAGAAAGGCATCTGACACCGGGGAGTCAGAACAGGAGGAATACCTCTTTATTCGAGGAGCTTCACCGGGTTCTGCTGCTGCTCCTCCTCCTCCTGTGGATGCATGGAATACACCAGTTGAAGAATTCGGGGATGACTCCAAGGTCAGTAGAGCAAAGAGGCGCCGGGAAAGTGACGGAGAATCGAGTCCCCATCATCACCATCATTCTACAAAGTATAGCATTTTTCTCTTGCAATCATAATCATTTTATTCATTTCCCTACAAACTTAGCTAATCTTAACTTTACTTGGTTTGAATAGAACTTATGATTTTTCATGGATCGGAAATGCATAAAAATTGTACACTTTCTAATTTACAGTCGACCTATGCCAGTTCATGAGCCCTCGCCACCAGCTGGAAGGCGCCCGGATAATAGATCGAATAACAAAAGACCAGGCCGCGACGAACGGAAGGAGCCTAAATCAGATGTTATATGCGCTTATTTTATGCAAGGAAAATGTCAAAAGTCCGCAACGGAGTGCACATTTTCTCATGATGCAACTCCTCCAAGAAAAATGGAACTCTGCAAGTTTTGGATGATGGAATGTTGCGCAAAAAAGGAAAAATGCTTGTACTTACATAATGACTTCCCATGCAAGTTTTATCATACTGGCTTGATATGCAAAGCTGGTGACCGCTGTAAATTCAGTCATTCTCCATTGAGTGAAGGCACAAAAAATGTTTTACTTAAGGTAAATGGCACTCATTACTAAATTGATGAAAACATACCTAGGTACCTAAATATGCATGATGATACGCTTCTTTCTGTAGTAACGTGATGATCTTTTGCATCTTTTTATATCTATTTTGATGCTTACATGAAGTTACATCTAAATTTTGAATATTTTAGCATATCGAGACTGCACCAAAGGAAATTCTGGGAGATTTTCCTCGGTTAAATAGACAAGGAGCAATTAATCTTATAAATAAGATGGAAGCAAAATTGCGAGGAGAGAAATTTGATGATGACAATGATGGCTTTGCAGAATTGAATCAAAATGGTATGAAATGAAAAAGTCATTTCCATCTTGCATTTACGGATAGTTAAGTAGCTTTAAAGGTCTAAGTTAAATATACTTTGTTATAGATCATCATGGACGAGGACCTATGCAGCAGTCGCATCATGACAGACACCATGGCCATGGTGGCCATGGTCATGGAAGAAATGACGATAGACACCAGCGTAGTGGTCGTGATCATCACGGCAATCACGGTCATCATGGCCATATGAATCAAAGAGGCAATAACAATAATAATAATAATGATATGAGAGGGGGTCCGGGAAGAATGGATGACCGCCATCATCATAATAACCAAAATCAAAACCAAAATAATCGATCAAGTAGATGGGAACAGCAGCAGCCAACGAGAGGCGACCAAGAAAAGCTGCAAGAACTTATGGAAGAAGCAGGAATTTCTGGCTTTTACAAGGACACTCTTCAAACAGGTGTTCAACCTCCATTAAATCAGCCCCCACCAGGTTCATTCCCACCAATGCAACCACCATTACTACCCCTAAATCCAGTCCTTATGTCCCAAATGCTACCTGGTCTTCTTCCCCACACTCAGCCAAATTCAGTCAACAACCCTGCATTAGCTAACGTTCTAGCATCACTAAGTATTCCTAGTACAAGTATTGCTCCTCCAACAACACTTTCTGGCGCGCTGCCTCCAATAAACACATCTATTGCACCACCCAACCTTCCTGCTGTTCCTAGTCAAACATCAGAAGACTCCAATCATTCGTCGGATGGAAAAACTATTCCCGATCATTTGCCCAAAATGCAACAGGAACTGTTCAAACGCATTCAGAAGCAGCAGCAAAAGAACGAGCAAAAGATGGTAAGCTTGAAAGTTTGATATCATACATAGATAGTATAGTATATGATGTACCAAGAATTAAAAACAATGGATTTATGATTTTTTATCATTGTCCGTAGCAAAACTTTGATAAACCGGATCCGGATGAGCAGGAAGAAAATTGGTACTCCTCAGAAGACGAGGAAGAGTCAAAGAAAAAGGAGAGCAGCAAGAAGACAGAAATTAGTGATAAAATTAGCTCTGTACTCAACCAAATCCGACAACAAAATCAACCTCAGACCTCATCTTCTCCTGTTCTCCCATCTTCATTACCTCTACCACCAGTGTCCTCTGAGGCTAGCCTCCCCTCATTCTACCGCGATACTGATTTCCGTAACCAACCCTCGTCATTTCAGGATATAGATCTGCGAAACCCCAGCAGCATTTTCAAGAAAATTGATATTGAACCTGCCAAAGAAATTAATGCCTCTTTGGCACATAACGGACCTTTTCCATATAAACTCAGGAAAGTTGGTGGCGTGCCCAAAATTGACTACAGCTCTGTACGACTGGGTCTCCCTCCATCATCTATTGTGCTGGATCCTAGACTAGGCGCAAAACGAAACAACTCGATACCAGCGCCAGCATCTCCTACAGAAACTTCTGCTCCCGACATTGGTGTCCAGCCACTAACAATACCAGATGGTACACCTGTCTTTGATCCCCGTACATTAAGGGCAGGAGGGGGAAGCGGTTCAGGGTCTTCAGGAAGACACACAGGACCTCCTGGAATTACCCCTCAGCAAAATAACCCATTCCTTGATAGTGATAACAGGTTTGTCAGGTTGGTCTCGCAATTGCTTTTTTAATTTTTTGTTTTATTTTATTTTCCATTTCAATTTGTTTGCTGTATGCCTATGCCAGTGGGTAATTGAATTTTATTTTGTTTTGCCTGTTTGTTTTGATTTAAATTTTTTAATTTTTCGTTTGGCTTTTTTCTTTCCATGTAGTTTGCCGAACACAAGTGTAAATGACTTTCCTCCGTCATTTTTTAACAGAGACCCTCGTGGTGGGGGTTCTGCAGGTGGTGCTAATCAGCCAGGCTCAGGAGCAGGAGTACAAGCTCAAAATATCGCAGCGATGGCTGCTGCAATGGCTGCAATGTCACAAGGACTCCCTCCGAACATGCAAACCCCGGGCCTTGATCCTAATTTGCTCATGCTTGGCTTTCCTTTCCTTCCCCAACAACCTGGAGGAGTGCAGAATCCACTAGACTTTCAACAAATGTTAGCAGGAGGTGGCCCCGGAGGGAATTTACGCATGAGACCCCCATTTACATCCCAGCAACCACCGACATCCTCATGGGAGAGATTGAATCAAGGGCAACAGGGCCAAGGTGGAGATTTGACCCCGCCGCTGTAATAATGTAAAAAAGCATATCGTGGACTAGCTGATATATATTGTTGAGTTTTAATTAGATAGTAGAATATTTGTTCATTGTTGATGTTGCTTGCTAATACGTCGTGGTACTTCAATAAGTGCCGGTATGCTGCTATTTTTCTATTGTACCTTAATTTCTTCAATTTACATTTTGCGTATTATGTGACTGATTTTACTGATTTTTATGAATAGGGGTTTGCCTTTGTTTTTTAAAAATAATCACTAGTTGTACATTATACATACAGAGTGTATTAGAAATTCAATAGTAATACAGCTACCCCATCAATACATTTAATATATTAAAAAAACTTAGATTTATAGGTTTTAGAGGTATTAGCTAGAACAATAGTTAGTAAGTTACAAAGTAAACTTCAGTAGAAGTAAATTGTACGGTTAGTGAAAATAATAGTTGTCTTGTTTTTATATCATTAATATTAATAGAAATTTAAACTATCAACATATATATGTAGTACGTACTGGTTCCAATTAATTTTATTTGCTTGCTAATATTGTGTTAGCAGTGTCCCAGTTCAGTATTAAAATGCATCATTCATATACTGCATATATTGTATGTTGCTAATTGGTTAAATGCGAGAATGCAATAAATCACAGGAAATTGAAATTATTAAAATCGAAATTATTCGTTTATAACGAGAAATTAATTAATTACACTTGTGTGTTAAAAGTCATATAACGGCATCGCATAACTATTACTTTTATCTTTGAAGGCGACATTTTTATAGAAGTTTGTATTAGCATCAAAATGGCCATTAGTATTTATTGCTTCCTGCCATTAAGACTTGGTGAAGATGAAATACAATAAAAATTTACAAAAGAATTAAGTCTTGTCTTATAGTTATGAGAGTGGAAGTTAAAGTCTTTGGAAATTGAAATTATTAAAATCGAAATTATTCGTTTATAACGAGAAATTAATTAATTACACTTGTGTGTTAAAAGTCATACAACGGCATAACTGTATTACTTTTATCTTTGAAGGCGACATTTTTATAGAAGTTTGTATTAGCATCAAAATGGTCATTAGTATTTATTGCTTCCTGCCATTAAGACTTGGTGAAGATGAAATACAATAAAAATTTACAAAAGAATTAAGTCTTGTCTTATAGTTATGAGAGTGGAAGTTAAAGTCTTGCACCCTCAACTAATAATTCGACAAAACATTAAACGCCATGATGACAATCAATCTGCCCTGGAGGCCCATTTTTATAGCACTTACTTTCGCGGGTTGTAAGTGAATTTCTGAAACAAATCAATTTGCTAATTATATATTTATCTATTGAACTTATGCGAATATTACGGTTTACTTTTAAATTATTTACTAATTAATTAATTACCATTCATAGATTTACAACCAACAGCAGCGAACTTTGTTGACGAAGTTTGTAAACTGCAAGTGAATCCAGGAGAGACATGTTCTTCAGCGCAACCTCAGTGGATGTACCATTTCAATACGACAGCGGAAGAATGTAATTTATTTCGCTATAAAGGCTGTGGAGGAAACAATAATCGCTTTGCGGTGCCCGATGACTGTATGGATACATGTCAATTGGAGTGGTTCAAGCGGAAGAATAAAAACCAGAGCTCTGCAGAACAGGACAAAATGAAGCCGTCTGAATTCTGCAAACTGAAAAAGTTGAAAGGACCATGCAAGGCGATGATAATTCAATGGTATTATGACATTCAAGCTGGAGAATGTATGGAATTTGTGTATGGAGGGTGCAAAGGCAACAAGAATCGATTTGATACGGAAGAGCAATGCCAAGAAATTTGTGTGACCGGACTAAATAATGTCTGATTTTATGTACAAAATAGAGTAGTTTTTACTTCTTATTGTAAAATATTTTTTATAAATATAATTCAGAATTGCACAATTACACATACAAGTTACAAGATTGTTAATTGCTCATAGTTTGGTTAGTTTATAGTTCAAGCAGGAAATCCGTTGTCAGCAATAACCTGCTTAAGAAATAATGCAGAATCCTTTGGCGTCCTAGTAAGGTTCGGGTCCGTGAAGTTGACATAATTTATTCCAAAGCGGAACCTAAATATGTATAGATTTTTTTAAATTAGTGAACTATAAAATTAATTTAACTCCCGAGATTTTCAAGAGCATTAAATTACAGAGCAGAGTTAGGTATGTAATTTAGAATTTTCCTACGAGTATCCAGAAGTCCACTCCAAATTATCAATGAGAGACCATGCAGCATACCCCTTCACATCAGATCCGTCCAGTTTGATAGACTTTAGCATTTCGTTAACATACAGCCTGTAAAAGTTAACCCGTTCAGGATCATGAATCCCATCATTTTGATATCCACCATATCCATTCTCTGTAACGTAAATTGGAGGATATCCATATTCCTTCGATATCCAGGTAATAACTTTTCTCAAACCAAATGGAGTCACTGGCCATCCTACTGCTGTACGATTCCAAGAAGGATCATATTCAGTAACTATATTGGCATCTCCATCCAGCCAGCCGTTGGAGCCATTGCTTGGCAAAACATGATAAGAGAAGTAATGATTTAGTCCAAAAAAGTCCAAAGTTCCGTTGATAATCTGTGTCCATTCCGAATCAAAGGAGGGCAGTCTAGAACTATTGCGCCCTTCCTCTGAGCTCTTCTTGTCCAAAATTTCTCTCATAATAGGCGGATACTCACCACGAAATAGTGGGTTTGCCCACCAGCCATACTATAACAAAACCCAAAATTGCACACTTCTTTATTTATAAAGCATTCAAAATTATTTCAATAAAACTGCAACCCACATGAAAGTGCATCGATCTATCTGAAGCTTCCACATGAGTAGCATTCGTGGGATCCTTAGGTTCTGGCCAGTCGCAATTTAGCGTTATTCCCACTTTCCCATTTTGAGCTGCTCTAAATTCGGCATCATAAATTCTATATGCAAGCGCGTGAGATTTGACAACGTTATGTCCACAAATGTACGGCTTAACTGGAGGATCCTGAAATGGATCGTGCTCAGCATACTGCCAGTCCGAAGGGCAGAAAACGTGAGGCTCGTTAAAGGTCAGCCAGAACTTGACTCTGTCTCCGTACTCCCTAAAGACAATTCTGGCGTAGTCGGCAAAGTGGTGAACAATAGTCTCATTTAGCCAAGCACCCTCATCCACCAATGGCATTGGTAAGTCCCAATGGTAGAGTGTTATAAATGGCTTAATTCCAGCTTGAAGCAGTGCATCAATTACTCTGCTGTAGTGAGCGATTCCAGCCTGATTGATTCCATCTGAAACTTTCCCAGTTGGAACTATGCGGGCCCATGATAGGGAGAAGCGGTATGACATCGCTCCCATGTTCTTGAGTAGGTCGATGTCGTCCATGTACTTGTGGTAGGAGTCGCATGCCACGTCTCCAGTTGCACCATCCACCATGTTACTCCCATTATTTTCATGAGCCCAGAAATCCCAGTTCGTGAGCCCCTTCCCTAAAAATTAAGGTTAGGTACAAATTGGTTCCCATTTTTGAAAGTGAATACTTTTTTATATTTTTCACGTACCATCTTCCTGCCAAGCTCCTTCTATTTGTTATGCGGAGGTTGCAGTGCCCCACATAAAGTCTTCCGGAAACGTATCGTAAAGAAAGTCATCTTCCCCATTGCAATTGACATAGCTGATTAGAGCTAGTAATAAAATATTAAGTAAAAACTTCATTTTTAATTCCCAAATACCTAGTTTGTAGCCAACCTCAGAAATGTCAAGCAATGATAAATGCTACTTTCGTGTAGCGAAATTAAACACGAACGTATAGATTTATGGATCTGAAGTGCACCAACTCACATGAAATTTTTACACAATAGTGACATCCAGAGACACACAGTGGTGATAACGACGACAAGTTAAGTTAAGGAATCCTTAAAAAAAACTTTAACAGAATTCCGACGGGGGTAAACAATAGCTCTCAAAAAATTTGTCATATTTTAAAAATGAGCCGAATGAGAATTTGTGAAAATGACAGATTTCAGATTAAAAATTGCTTGATGAAAGTGCATTTAGGTACTATAAATGTACCAAATTAATACAATGAATCTTTAATTGATTAAGTGTCATTTGCCATTGTCAATCAAAATGTCACTGTGAAATTAATGAAATTAATTGCTGAAAAAATTTATTAATTTTATCTTAATACTTTAGTAAACACTTGTAATATTCACGCAATTCTTTCGTAACACACATATTATATCATTTATTTGAAAGCTTAGATAGCTGTGCTATCTGGAGGAGGGAATCCATTGTCAGCAAAGATTTCTTTGAGTTTGTACACTGACGCCTTCGGAATTCTGATGAGATCTGGATCGGTGTAGTTAATGTAGTGAATTCCGAATCGTGCGCTGTTAACAAGTAGAAATCATCATTGTAAATGTATGCTAAAACTTAAACAAATTATTAAATAGTATTTTAATACGGATGAATGTAAACTTACGTATATCCCAAAGACCACTCAAAATTGTCGATTAGAGACCAAGCAGCATAGCCCCGGATGTCAGCTCCATCAAGCTCAATAGACTTCAACATTTCGTTAATGTAGTTGTGGAAGTAGCGGACTCGTGGTTCGTCATCAATTCCCTCGGTGCCAGCTCCTCCATAGCCATTTTCAGTAACGTAGATTGGGAGTTTGTAGGTCTCATGCATCCATGTCAGCAGTCTACGGAATCCCCATGGAACGATAGACCAACCAATGCCATTCTTTTCCCAAGTGGGATCTGAGCTACCTCTAACGTCAGCATCTCCGTCCATACCACGGCTTGTGTTGGATGGCTCCACGAAGTGAGAGGAGTAGTGATTGATGCCGAGGAAGTCAGTACTTCCGTTAATGATTTCAGTCCAATCTGGGTCAAAGGTGGGAAGTCTGGAAGTTGTTCTTCCTTCTTCACGGCTCTTCCTGTCGACTTGTTCGCGCATGAGTGGGCTATATTCTCCGAAAACGATTGGATGAGCCCACCACCCGAACTGTTCATTTACAAAATATATTAGTACTTTTAAATTTTATATGATAAAGTAGAAGTTACCGTAATTTATTTTGCTATACCGAGAAATGCATAGCCCTATCGGAGGCCTTTAGGTGCTCCGGATCGGAGCGGTCCTTCGGCTCAGCCCAGTTAGTGTTCAGTGTGATTCCGCATTCTCCCTTTTGAGTGGGCTTGAACTCATTCTCATAAATTCTGTACGCCAAACCATGAGCCATTGTTACGTGATGGGCACAGGTGTATCGAATTTCTGGGGGCTCAACGAATGGATCTCGGCGTCCATAAGTTGCTTCAGCACCGCAGAAAACCATGGGCTCGTTAAATGTCAGCCAAAGTTTGACTCGGTCTCCATATTCTCTATACATGAGTCGTGCGTAGTCCGCAAAGTGGCTAACAATGCCTTGGTTGAGCCAACCATTGTCAGATAAAAGTGCTGACGGCATGTCCCAATGATACAATGTTACAAATGGGACCATTCCCTCAGCGAGCAATGCGTCGATAAGCTTGTTATAGTAATCAATTCCAGCCTGATTGATTCCATCAGCTACACGCCCAGTGGGGACGATTCGAGGCCACGAGATGGAAAAGCGGTAGAAGTGGACGCCAAGATTCTTGAGAGCAGCAATATCTTGAGGGTACTTGTGGTAGGAGTCACATGCAACGTCGCCATTTGACCTGTCTTCAATGTTGGAGTCCATTGTCCATATGAGTCCAAAAGTCCCAAACTGATTCTCCCTTTCCTAAAATCATGAAATTTAAGTTAAGTGAGGACTAAAGAGATTTGATGTCTACAATCTTGGTGACAAAAAGTATTGCTTTACCATCTTTATCCCATGCCCCTTCTATTTGGTACGAAGATGTGGCCTGTCCCCAGAGAAAGCCATCGGGAAAGTAGCCGTACAAAAACTCATCTTCTTGCTGAATTTGTTTGCTTGACTTCTGAACAGGTAGCCTTGAACCTATGACGATTTGAAGCAGCAGCAGTCCACAGACTGCTACTGAAAATCTACTGGACTTCATTTGGGGCAATTTGGGCTAATTAAAAATTACTCGGGAGATGGTGCAGTTATACTAAAGCATTTCATAATAATCGGATGATATTTAAGCAATTCTTCATTTCGGTAGGATACTGTCTGCTTTTTTTATTTTATTAACTTAATTGAAGTCAATTTGGCTTGTAGTATTATGTTGTAATACCACTTTAAGCCGATGATGCTATTTCATCTGGACTAGCCATTGTGCACGTATTGCGCAGTACCACTTTCATCAACCGGATCATATCTTAAGTATCCTGTGTCAGTTCCTGTCAATTATCGCATGAACATTGCATGCCACGAACATGGCGAAATAGCAATAAACATTTAGTATCCGTAGATTTCCATTGCAGACTCCTGACTCCAGTAAGCTCCATGCAATTAAACATTTTCTCTCCGTAGCTTGAAAGAATTAACCCTGGGTATTGCGTTCGTATATCGTTTCTGGCTATCAACACTAATCAGAACTTCATTTTGTTGTGGCCCTTAATCAGAATAAAATACTTCCATAGATTGACTAATCGTGAAAAATAACCCAATGAAATGGAGTCATTATTGTCATACTCAACTTTGTGAAGAACACCGAAATGAAATTGAAATGAGTAAACATCAATTTGACAAACTGTCAGTCAAAATGTCATCAGGCATTAATAAAATTTAATTTGCACCTGACAATTACGTTTTTCACTCGATTTATTATTAATTATCGTTATCGCTAAATGCCAATTATATATGGAATGTTGAATTATTTGGAGGGGGAAATCCATTATCTGAGAAGATTTCGGTGAGCTTGATGGCGGAGGCTTTCGGGATTCTGGTGAGATTTGGGTCAGTGTAGTTTATGTAGTGAATGCCAAAGCGTATCCTGCAATAGGAAAACGAAACATGTAAATTAATTATCTACTAAATTCTAATGTCGGCGAACATATTTTTTCTTTGGCAAAATTCCTCTAGTTAAATGCAGATTAATGAAATTAACTTACGCATATCCATGTAACCATTCAAAGTTGTCCATAAGGGACCATGCAGCATAACCTCTAACATCGGCTCCATCCAGCTTGATCGCTTTCAGCATTTCATTTATGTAATTGGTATAGTATTTGACCCTCGGCTGATCGTCAAGGGTCTCATTGAATAGTGCTCCGTATCCATTTTCAGTAACGTAGATTGGGAGTTTATACGTTTCGTAAACCCAAGTTAAAAGTTTGCGAAGTCCCCATGGCACGATTGCCCAGCCGACTCCGTTTGTCTCCCAGCTTGGATCGGTACTGCTTAGTACATCTGCGTCCCCATCAATCCAGCTACTTTCAGTTGAAGATTCCACCAAGTGAGTTGAGTAGTGGTTTAGCCCGATGAAATCAGTACTTCCATTAATAATTCTTGTCCATTCTGCGTCAAAGCTGGGAAGTCGGGATGCGTTCCTTCCAGACTCAGAGCTTTTTCTGTCTACTTGCTCGCGCAAGATTGAATGGTAATCTCCGTAAACGATTGGATGGGCCCAAAATCCAAACTGTACAATTTAAAAACGACAAATTTCATTTACAAAAACTTTACAGTGAATTGTAGCAAACGTTTTTTTATAAATAACGTACCCAAAATTGCAAAGCTCTTTCGGCAGCTTCAACATCCGCAGGATCCGAAGCGTTTTTGGGCTCCATCCACTGCGTGACCAACGTAATTCCACATTCGCCATTTTGTGTGGGTTTAAACTCACTCTCGTAAATTCTATAAGCAAGACCATGCGCCATTGTGACGTGGTGACCGCAGAGGTACTGCATTTCTGGAGGTTCATCCAAATCCTTCTGGCCATATGTTGCTTGCATATTACAGAATGAAAGTGGCTCATTAAATGTCAGCCAAAGCTTGACACGGTCCCCATATTCTCTGAAGACGATTCGTGCATAATCTGCAAAATGGTTAACAATCGTCTGATTAAGCCAACCATTGTCTGTCATCAGTTTCTGAGGGAGGTCCCAATGATATATCGTAACGAAAGGGAAAATGTTTTCAGCCAATAAGCTATCAATAAGTCTGTTGTAGTAATCGATTCCAGCCTGATTGATGCCGTCAGCTACATGACCGGTAGGAACAATGCGTGGCCATGAAATAGAAAATCGGTAGAATTTTACTCCCAAATTTTTCAGAGCAGAAATGTCCTGTGGGTATTTATGATAAGAGTCACAGGCAACGTCACCATTAGACCCGTCTATAATGTTAGAGCCGTTGTCCATATGTGACCAGAAGTCCCAAACGGATTCCCCCTTACCTGCAAATAATTAATATTTGATAATTGGGAAAAACCTATTAAAATTATTTTGTTCTGGTTCCAACTTATTTGTTGCATTTTATCTTACCGTCTACATCCCACGCGCCTTCTATCTGATATGATGATGTCGCCGTACCCCACAGGAAATCTTCGGGGAAGTAGTCGTATAGAAATTCATCCTCTTGTTGAATTTTTTGATTGCCAATTTGCCCAGGTATTCTTAAACCCGTAGCGATTTGAAGAAGGAGCAGTCCACAGACTACTTGGAAAAACTGAATTGACTTCATTTGGAGCAATTAAAACTAGTGTGTGAATTCTTTGGTTGACCAACTACACTAACTGTTTTTTCCTTGAGGTTGGCCGTATTTTAAACAATTATAGCTACTCAGTGACTCATTTAGGGTCATGTATCAGGTGCGTAGATTTTAAGTTGTTGCAAAGTTCAAGTAATTGACCATGACCATGTCTTGAAAACACTTCACGTTATTCTTGAATTTTAGGTAAATTATTTTTGTTTGCAGCTAATTCAATTTATTATGTACATCTTACACGGTTTCAATAGGCCCGATCTTATCTTGAGTGCTTCAAACCATTTCATGACGCTTTTGATATGCTATGAAAAATATGATGCAAGTGAACAGGTATATCAGTCGATTATGATTACAGTGAGCCTGACCAAAGTTTGCATAGATTGAGAATTAATAGTTCCAATGAATCATCCAATAAGTACTTAAAACTTAACTAATGTTTCAATTAATTTTATGTCAAAATAATACTAGGCCAGCTCAACATGCAACTCAACGTGTCAATTTGTCATTTGCTTCTGGATTATTGACTTAATTTTTCTTGACAATGTCAAATTATTTATTCGGTGTCTAAAGACAGATTATTTGCGTACACGTCGACTAAAATACTTCAAGATAGGGTTTTATTTTTAACAATGGATTGAGTATAAGTACTTTGACTGTCACACAATTTGTTTTTATAATAATTTAGAAGATGGTCGCCGACTAACTATTCTATTTCAGTTTTACTTATTTGGTGGGAATCCATTGTCTGCAAAAATTTGCTGCAAAGTATACGCACTTGCTTTGGGCACTCGGACTAAATCGGGGTCAGAAAAGTTGAGATAATGAATTCCGAACCGAGCTCTGAAACATTTTAAAAAATATATTAATTTATGAGCCCATACAACAAATGCAATATAGACAATTGGGCAGTTGCTTTCAAAAACGGCTTCCATAAAAGTAGTTTACTTACGTGTAACCTCTCGCCCACTCATAGTTATCAATAAGGGACCATGCAGCATATCCCCTTACATCAGCGCCATCAATTTTAATTGACTTCAGCATTTCATTTATGTAATTAGTATAGTATCGGACTCTCGCCTCATCATCCAGGTGCTCGGACTGCACACCTCCGTAGCCATTTTCAGTAACATAAATGGGAACTTTATATTCTTGGTGCATCCAAGTCAGAAGCTTACGGAAGCCCCATGGCACAACTGCCCAACCAATCCCATTCCTCTCCCAACTTGGATCTGAGCTACCTCTAACGTCGGCATCTCCATCAATCCAAGTGCTTGTATTTGAAGTTTCCACAAACTGAGACGAGTAATGATTGATACCAAGGAAGTCCGTGCTTCCGTTGATAATTCTTGTCCACTCCTCGTCAAAGCTTGGCAGACGTGAGCTATTTCTTCCAGAACTCTTCCGGTCAATCTGATCTCGCATTATGGGATGATATTCTCCTCGAACAATTGGATTCGCCCACCATCCAAACTACATAAGTACGAGACGATTTTAGGTAATTAAAATTTAATTTTTAAAAGTTATCAGATAATTTAAAAATACAAATTATGGCTGAAAGTCATACGTAAAAATGCATTGCCCTCTCTGATGCAGCTCTGTCCTCAGATTTTGCAGAGTCCTTAGGCTCAGCCCAGTTCGTATTTAATGTAATTCCACATTCACCTTTTTGCGTTGGTTTAAATTCACTCTCGTAAATTCTGTAAGCTCGTGCGTGAGCCATTACAACGTGATGTCCACAAATGTACGGCTTCTCTGGGGGCTCTTCAAAGGGGTCGTGAAGGAAATAGTTCCAAACGGCCAGACAGAACACTCGAGGCTCGTTAAAAGTCAACCAGAGTTTGACACGATCCCCAAACTCTCTAAAGGCAAGCCTTGAAAAATCTGCAAAATGTTCAACTACAGTTTGATTTAGCCACCCACCATCATCCTGAAGTCCCATGGGCAAATCCCAGTGATATAAGGTCACGAAAGGCTGAATTCCCTCAGCGAGCAATGCGTCGATAAGCTTGTTATAGTAGTCAATTCCAGCCTGATTGATTCCATCAGCTACGCGTCCAGTGGGGACGATACGAGCCCACGCGATGGAGAAGCGGTAGAAATGGACGCCAAGATTTTTGAGAATTCGGATGTCCTCTTCGTACTTATGGTAAGAGTCGCAAGCGACATCTCCGTTGGACCCATCGGCAATGTTAGATCCATTATTTTCATGCGCCCAGAAGTCCCAAATAGATTCTCCTTTGCCATCTTTGTCCCATGCGCCCTCTACTTGATAAGCTGAAGTGGCCTGACCCCACAGGAACCCTTCTGGGAAGACATCATATAAAAAGTCATCCTGCCGAGGACTGTCTCCAGCGAGCGGACTACTGAAACTACTGGAAATTTGCAGCAGCAAAATTGCTGCTACAATTACTTGACTTTTCATTGTTGGAAAGAGATAATTAGCGTGTGCTAGAACTAAACTTGATTCGAACTACTGACTATTAAAGTGTAATTCCATTCGATTAGGTAATTGTTTCACAATTAGCTTTCATAAGGATGGAAATCTTATTTTAAATGGACGACACTATCTCGTCCAGTCCAGTAATGCCATCACAAAATGATTGATGAGACTGTTTCCAATGTCAAATGCTCCTCTTGAGACATATTTAACCGCGCAGAATAATATAGTAGATAGTAAATCAATTTTACATAGGTATACCTAATTAGTACTTATCTCCAAAATTATGCAAGACATTGATAAAATTTAATCTTAAAAATCATGCCTATGAGCAGTATTTTTCTTGAATAAGCAGGCATTCATGTCATAACTATTTTTCGCGCTTCTTTGTTTTCATATTTTAAACTAAATTTCATCAGAGCCTTTTTGTGCTACGAAAAATATGTAACACACGCCTATGCGTACGTGCCACTTTTTGTAAAAACTGATAATGACAAACACACCTATTCGGTCTTCAACTCTTCAGCCTTACTATACCCATGCATCAATTTGGCTTTAAAAATAAATTACGTTCTTTCTGCAGATATGGTACTTAAATAAGTGCTGTTTTCTGAGAGTGAAACAATCTCGTTTTATTCAGTGCATCTCTATGATTTATTGATACTCATTTTTAACTTGATTCACCTTTTCTATTGTTCATGTGTGAAGGTTATGAGAGGTCAAAGGAACATTGATTATGAAGTACACAGGCCATAAATAAGTTCTTATTCAATTTGCTACCTTTGACATTTTAAAAATCCTTAGGAAAATAATCAGTACGCCTTGTCTGGTGGAAATCCATGATCAGCAAAAATTTCCTTCAGTCTGTAAGCACTAGCCTTAGGAATCCGGGTTAAATTTGGATCAGAATAGTTCAGGTAGTGAATGCCAAATCTTGCCCTAAAAATGACAAAAAAACAAAACATTTTTTAGCATTCCAAACAACAATCACCGAAAAAATCATTTCCATGAAAAATATAACTTGGCGGTCCCCTTACGTGTATCCCTTCGTCCACTCATAATTGTCGATAAGAGACCAAGCGGCATAACCAATCACATTCGCTCCATCCAATTTGATCGCTTTCAGCATTTCATTAATATAATTCGTGTAGTAGCGGACTCTCGGCTCATCGTCTAAATAATCATCGGCCAATGCACCATAGCCATTTTCTGTGACGTAAATGGGAACTTTGTATTCATCATCCATCCATTTCAGCAGCTTCCGGAAGCCCCACGGAACAATCACCGCCCCAATTCCACTCTTCTCCCACTCCGGGTCGACACTACTCCTCATATCTGCATCTCCGTCAATCCAGTAGCAAGTCTCACAATGCTCTCCGTATTGAGAAGTGTAATGATTGAGTCCAAGGAAGTCAGTGCTTCCGTTAATAATTCGGGTCCATTCTTCGTTGAAGCTGGGAAGTCGGGATGCGTTCCTTCCAGCCTCGGAGCTCTTCCTATCGATCTGCTCCCTCATTAGTGGAGGGTATTCACCGAAAACCAGGGGATGCGCCCACCATCCAAACTAATTACAGAAAATCAATATTTTAAAATGGGACAAATACAAATTTCAACTTCCTTTTTAATTTTTGATTCCTTGGGCGTATCTTACATAAAAGTGAAGTGCTCTCTCGGAAGCCAATATATCTGCACGACTCGAAGCATTCTTTGGCTCAACCCAGTTGGTGTGAAGAGTAATTCCAACGGTTCCATTTTGAGTAGCTTTAAACTCCCTTTCGTAGATTCTATATGAAAGAGCATGCGCCATTACGACATGATGACCACAAAGGTAGGGCCTTTCTGGGGGCTGCTCGAACGGATCATGGCTTCCATAGTTCCATAAATTAAGGCAGAACACACGCAAAGGTCGTCGATATTTTCGCCGCCGTTTTCGTGTGCCCAGAAGTCCCAAATTGATTCTCCCTTGCCTATAAAATAGCACACTTTTGTGACCTATTGAATGACTTTACAAAGTAAGCTGTATTAAAAAATTACCATCTTCGTCCCACGCCCCCTCTATCTGGTAAGATGATGTGGCCTGACCCCAAATGAAGCCGTCTGGAAAAACATCATGAAGAAAGTCATCCTGATGTAAATCTTTGCCAAATGGGCTACTGCTTGCAATATGAAGCAGCAGCAATAAAAAAGCAATTTTAAAATTTTTCATTGTGGACTAATTTAATGATGCTTATCCACGGAGGTCTCAATTGAACTGCTACAAATATTTTGTGGCAGTTCAGAGTAAATACTACTTTCTTTAACTGCTTTCTAATTGAAATCAGTGCTTATCTGAAATTAAATTAATTCAATTTCCTTAATAACCTTTTAAGTGGATTGTTTACGCCAGGTTGTTTTCATGCATAAAAAGTTATTTTACTAATTCAACTGTCAATCGATCGATATCTGCTTAGGAAAAAAGTGACAGATTTATCTTCAGTTGCTTCCTATTATGAGGCAACTGGCCAAAGTGGTAAACACTTCTTTTGACATCAATATGTAATTTGCAGTAACACATTTTTGCCTGTACAATATGTGCTGGTGCTGCTTGCAAAACACGAGTGCAACTGTAGTATGGCAGATGATTAATTTCAAAGTTGAAAGAGCTCACAATCACAATTTGGAAATTGTTCAAGTGCATACTTCATATTTTTAGAAGCAAGGTCAAAGTCACGAAATAAGCAGGAGCATAGAACCGTTATTTCTTGTAAAAATTCACCAATTTTTTTAAAGAAAACTTACGGACATATGCAATACAAATGAAAAAAATGGTTCATTACATCCACATCCGCTTGCTAAAAAAAAATAATGCATGTGCCATGTAGCAATATAGATCCTTTGCCAATTCACAAAGAAAAACTTCCGTGGATGCTAAACAGAATAGAGTAATGAGCAGTGCAGTATTACTGGTAATGACATCCACTTGACTCGCAGCAAGTGCTGCTTCCGCTTGAGTTTCAAAAATCATAAATCTGCTGTTCATAAGTCCTACGTAAAAACGAGAAATCAGTATTGTGGTCGTCGAGGCGCAATTTGAAGTGATTAGTGATTATGCTGGGTTAAAGATTCAACATTTAATTGTTAATTGTCGTAAACGTAGGTAATTTTCGTTTCAAAGTGAAGTTCTAAAACTAACGGGAGTACAGCCCGCACTAAACCGAGCATGGAACAGCCAGAAGGGGAGGAATGCAGCGCATATTCCCATACAGACAGTAGCACTCTCATAGACAATAGCGGCGATATTGGCCTACTTCCTCTTGCTGATAGTGAGTTCAGCTGGGATAAAGACGCGAAGTTGGAAAAGGGAGACAATGATCCGCCCACCGTATTGGTAAGCGAAGAGTTGGAGTTGGAGAGCGCAAGTGAAGCGGGTGGAGAACGCACTGGCGGGGAGCACCGCGAAAACGAGGTTGCACCGGAGTGCAACGCAGAAGCTCCTCCGTGCTCGGATATTGTACTTCTCATAAATGTTCCTCTTCTCGTAAGCGCGGTTCTACACCAGAAAATCGTTTTTTTTTCATCCTTTCTTACCGGTACTTGCTCTCCGCTACGCTTTACTTTTATGCTTTGTTGCTATTTTTTTTATAGGTAACTGAAGAAATTCTGAAGCATCTAAATTCTCCAGATAAACTTTGCCTTCGTGCCACCTGCAAAACAACAAAGGAATGGGTGGACACACCACAATTTCTTACTCTTTTCAAGGTCTCGATTTCATCAGTTGACGACATGACAAAGCTAATTCAGTATTCCAAAGAGTTCCAGCTAACGCATTGGAAAAATGTTTCTTTTTTGGAGAACAACTACGCGAGCTACGATTTATTCCCATCTTTTGTCTCCACATTCAGCTCATTCATTACTTCCCTTCATTTGCGCCACTTTAACGGAGGTCTTGCTCAAATTCTGTTCCTCTCTTCTTGCGCAACCCTGAAACATCTGAAAATTGACGAAATGGATGTTCGACAGAACCCTGCGTTACTCGTTGCCTCTGATAAATCGCTTAAGGCAAAATGTCCTAAGCTCTTGGACATTTTCACAGAGCTGAAAACTCTCCACATTGGGCTAATCCTTTTTAATGAGGTGAAGTCCTTATCATTTTACCAAACGTTTTTGCAGCGGTGTCGGAAACTGGAAAGGTTGAATATTCCAAGACCGCAAGGACCTCCCACGATAAGCTGGGAAACAGTGAAAAGTATTCAGCTCAAGTCAATTATTACTCCGATTAGTGAGTATCTGCGCAAAAAGCCAATTACAAATCCGCTCAAGACTGATATACAAGTTTTGGACATGGAAGGACTCTTCTCAAGACATTTTCCTTCTGTGGCAGAGGCATGCGTACAAATTGGAGCACCAACCCTCTTCGAAAATGTTAATGAAAAGCATGTAAAGTACCTGTTTATTAATGAGGGAGATGTTCTCAAGAAGATTCTTTCCCTCAAGGAGAAAATTGACGACAGGAGACCCGTTTCTAAATGGGACCGATTGGAAAGGCTGTACGTGAGGTCGTCGAGATGTGACGTGCGCGACGAGTACCCCAATTTTACAGCGTACCCCAGCCTAAAATTTCTTACGCTTGTGATGGACTCCAAAAGTAGGGAGGACATTAACTTTGGAATGCTCCAGAGGCTAATTAAACTGCTGATATTGACGGAACGGGAAAATCTCAGAGAATTTACTCTTCAGTGGCCCCTATTTTCTCATGATACACCCCAGGATTACATTAGAGGTCATGATTTCGCAGGCAACTTTTTAAATTTAACGAAGCTTCACTTAAGTGGGTGGATGGTGCCCGATGAGGACTTCGTCCTCCTCTGGAATGTTCTGGGGAAATTAAGACAACTCATTTTGGAAGAGTGCTGCTTAACAGACCAGGGCTTAATTGGTGACGGACACAGTTCTGGCATCACTCTTCCTGCTGTTATGAATTTGAAAGGTAAATGAGGAAGTAGCTACGTACAGAGTAATTATGAAGCTGTCAATTACGTACCATTTTCGCCAATCACTTCTCAATTTCTCCTTCCTAGATTTGGTCCATCTCGAAATTCGCAATCGTAGCTGCAGGGGATCTCTCACTGATGACAGCTTCAGTCACGCTCTCATGCACATGCGGCTACACCATCTTGTAGTGGAGTCATTCCATGTGAGCCAACTCGCTATTAATTTAATGAGAATGACTAAGCAGATTTAATTGCTGCTATTTTGTGTTGCTGAATGAGTAATTATGATTTTTCAAGCTTCAAAATTATCGCGTAATTTATTTTTTTAGGTAACCCAGAAAGCTTACGAGTATCTAGCGGATGGAGATTTTAAATGGACAATTAGAAAACTTCCCACTCCGCAGGTACTTCCACGTGGAATCTTGAACGAAAATGAATATATTCAGTTTATTGTCTCCCATTTCCCAAATGTAGTCTTGTAATTGTAAAAGGGCGTTTTTAAAGAAAATATTTAGTAAAGAGCATGACACTGCAAATTATTTTTTATGGCGGTAGTAAAACCGCAAACAATACAGTCCGTTGAGCTTAATTTTCGCTACAAACTGAATAATCACGGCATAACAAAGAAAAATATTTTTTTCAGGGTGGAAAGCGAACTTACAACACTTGCTTTGCAGAGAGGTAGGATGAAAAAAAATTTGGTACACAACTTACGGCTATTGGTGAACTTAAGCAAGGTCATCTAAACATCACCATCATCACATTTCTTTGTCGCAATCTTGCAAGTGAGCAATTCATTATTACTTCTTAGGACTGTTTTCTTTGCTCTTGGCAAATATTTGCAATTTACTTTAAAACATTGTTATAAGATTGTTGCTTCCACGAAAAGCGAAATGAAATAATATTTGGACTGGACTGGACTCGGCTGGGAACTTTTGATGAGTAAAACAAGCGCTCCAGTCATTTACAGAAAAGCAACGTTCATCATCCTTTTTGTCAACATCATGAGCACGGCAAAACTCTTTAGGACGTTAAACTTGTCCATTTCATGAATCTCGGATTTTTCATCTCTCTTTACGTGGAATGGTGGAATCTTTTGCTAACTCTCCGCCGCACTTTTCTAAGTAAAGAAAGAGTTCGTGGAAAACACGTAATAATACGGCAATAAGTAAACCTGTTTGAAGCCACGTATTCCGTAATGACGTGGTTTTCTAATGAATAGAATTTTCTGTTATACATATAATGCTGAAGACAGAATAGTTTTGCCCGGGGGGATAGTCTACCCCATTGACAAATCTTAATTTTGTTAAAAGTAGGTAAATGCTGCTGATTGTGTAGCACATGCACCTTACCTTCTCAGAGTTGATTTCATTTAATTAATTAGCGGTTGCATTTTTATGCGTTTATTGCGCTAATCTACACTCGAGCTATTATTGAGTAAATGCAATGGGTCGA